>JAEIII010019550.1:0-19970 GCA_018905755.1 Drosophila ohnishii | reverse complement strand
ATATTACAACTTTGCAAAACTGAAACCCATATTCCCGTTTCAATGCTGCTTCCCCATGTTTCCCTATTCGCTAATCGCAATAATCCCCTGTACTTACACTTGGCTGAAGTCTCAGCGGTGGCCAGGTCACCTGTCGTTGTCCTGGCCTCCGTTGTTGCCACATGATTCTCCGGCAGGACGGCACTCCAGGCTCCTGCCACGGCCAGCTGGAATACGGTTTTAAGGGCTCTCGTTTTCAGGTATCAAGACAAATTGGATATCGCTCTGAGCACTCACCATTAGCATAAATAGCTTGATGAACATGGTGATGCTGCTGCCTTTACTATTTTCAAAAGGAAACAATCAGAACAAAACACTGAAAACTTTCCAGAAGAAGACGACAGAGAGCTTTGGAAACCAAGACAACTGCTTGGCACGGTTGTTGGACGTTAAATAATTCTGTTTCTCAGACGAGAGGCCAATTTATATTTTTCATTTTCCGGCTGAGTTGCTACGCTCAACTTGAAGTCGCTGTCGCCGTCGCCGTTGAAACAAACCAAACAAAATAAAACAAAAGCAGAAACCAAAAACAAAATAAAACAAAGCCTCCCACTCTCGCACTTGTCGCACTTTAGCCGAGCTCGGCTTTATTACTCATACGCCCAGTTGGCGGTGGGCAAAGCGAAACTCCGGCTCCACAGGTGGAAATCCAGCCCTAAAGAGTTCTACGAGAATTCTGTAAGACCTTTGCTGCCAGCGATTATGCATTATTATTAATAATGCGAGTAATATTCTCAATTTTGCCAGGCAGGTGACAAAATAAATGCCCCCAGCTTGCCGGTGCGTGAGCTGAGTTTAATTTTAGCTATTTGCCTTCTCCGAAACTTTGGCAAACACAAATAGCAAAACCGAAACCAGAAAGAAATACAAATGCAACAAAGACAGCAAAAACACCGCCCCGTGGAACCATTTAATATTTACCCTAAGTTCACAGATCGCATTTCTTTCAAGTTTTGCCGCCAGTCCGCCATGAATGAGAGCCAGGTCGTGCTTGCTTAGTATATCTTTAATTCCAATTATCTACAGAAAGTTTGTTGTCTAAATATTTACGTTACTTGACTCTTTGTAGCTTTGTTCACTTTGTTCTCTTGCATAATCCCCGGTTTTCGCTGGCAGAACCAAAAATATATATTTCATAACCGCGTGAAGACCTTGAGCGGTTGTAAATTCATTCATGAAACTCCAGTTGGCGACGGTGACTAGAAAGATTTGGAAATTATCTGAAAGCATATTTGTCTTCACCCGAATTTTGACCTCCACCTACTATGTATAAGCCCTAAACCAACTGAAGAGGTTAGAGCTGAGAAAGAAAAAGAAACAATGTGTGAAAAGTGTCGGGTATTTTGGCGGCATATGCGGGTATTGCAACTCTTCAGTTATTGACTTGACAAAGTCGTAAAATGTAGACAAAAAACTGGGTTAGGCTCTCAAGGTGCAATGGTAACGGACCTAAATGGTTATATCTTTGTAGGAATTACATTTAAATTGTTACAAAATCCTTTAATATTTAAACAAGAGTATTGAGATTTCCTTACATATTAATTACATTTAAATTTTTACAAATTCCTTTAACATTCTAAGACTTCTTGGAATAACTTATTCTTAAAGTTTTATAACTTCCTTACAAACATATTAACCCTAATATAAATATCATTAAATTGCTTAATTTAGTCCCTAGGCAAAATCAAATAGACACGTGTCTTTGTTGTCTTTAGTTTTACTCCATTTTGGCACGAAAATGTATGCCTAAATAATTCAATAAATGTCAATAAAATAACTGCTCCGTTACACCTTAGCTCGAGGCGAATATTTGCCAAGCCTTCTTACATTAAAGGTATTTTGGTTGGCATGAATTCCATTATGTACTTACCTCCCACCGGAATAACATTGAAGCAAAACAGCAGAATAACAAAAAATAAACAAAAGTCTCCATTTCACTTTGGCTTCGCTCCCTCGTTGTGTTCGTCTATTGATTTCCAAGGAGCTGCCGCCTAGCTGGAATTTTCCTGTATTGCAAACCACTCCAAATGGAAACAGGGGAAGAGGAGCCGAGCTTATTTTAGGGGGCGGGACATTTCGTTGGGAGATATTTCATGTCGACGAAGACCATTTTAGGCACAATGAACCAGAACTAGATGAAGCCAAGAATAAGGAAGTCGACGGTAACGAACCCTGGAGAATATAAAAATATACATCCCTTTATGATTCTTAATGAGCATCAACTTCCTTTCAACTCCTTAGAATGAGAGAAAACTGCAACTTACTTCCTTATTTATTATTAATTCCGCCTTCAACTTGCGTCTTATATACCCTGACTGACCATTAGTGCTTGTCAGGCGTCAACGATTGCGGTATACACAAGTCATTATTAACATAATTTTCACTTATATTTTTATAAAGATTTAATTTCAAAATTGGATTCCGGAAAAACGCAATGTCTGCGCTTACTGAGCTTACATTTTGTGGGCATCGAGAGTGGAGAACGGGGAGTAATAGGTTTCTAAGAGACGAGAGTCTTCTTTTCAATACATTTGAATTAGTTCTCGCTCCAAATTTCTTAAAGGAAATATAAAGATGCTTTCAAGAAAGTTTTAATTGAAACTAGAAACGGCAGTTATTATTTGGTGCTGTTTGAAATATTTTTTCATCTTTATTTACTACAGTTTTTAGTCACACATTTAATCTAAAACAGGTGCCTTTCCGCTGAACCTAAAGTATAATTTTAGGCATATCTTTTGCTTGGCTTTAAGTATTTTAAGGCACAAAATGCCGTCTGGGGCGCCACTAGCAAGTCTTTATTTAATATACAAACCAAAATTGTCAAAAAAATCGGACTAAGCTATTTTTAATTTCAAATTTAAAGCATCTTTGAATAATCTCTATAATCTAATTTATTTATCTTAGACCAGAGATTTATTTAATAGTAATAACTGTGTATTCTTCACTGCGAAATAAAATACAAAATCACACAAGGTTTCAGTTTGTTTAAACTTTATTTAAATCATATTAGCTGCCAGCCCAATTAACCCCATAGGGACACTGACCAACAAAACAAATAACAGCATTTTTTTTCTTAATTTTTATTTAATTTCAATATTTCTCTCTTGACATAACAATTCAATATTCCGTCTCAATCATTATTAGAGTAGACATTAAATAAACTAAGAACTAAAGTCGATAAAAAAATCATAAAGAAATAAAACCGAACGAAATCATAAAAAATAAAAAGCATACACAAATGCATAATAAACAACATGTCACAAACAATTTTCTCTTTTTGCCAATTCTCAGTGCTCTCAAGGGAAGCATTTTGTTTTACGAATAGAATTTACAGGAATTATACATAGAGAGCGCCGATATATCTCGTCTTGGACAGGCGGTCTGGAGTGCATTTACCGAAGTTGCTGTCGAAATTCAAATAACACAAGAAGCGAACACATAACCCGGGCTCTCCGTCGATTTGCCCATCTTAAATGCTGGTTGGCCCTGCCTGGCAGACACTAAAAACACTTAGACTAGGTTTAGTTTTGTTTTTTTGGGAGGTAGGATCGAGGTTGGGATTGGATAAAGCGGGATCTGGGATAGGTGTAGGTTGGTTGGTTGTGGTTTTTCGTAGTCCTTGTCTTAGTTCGTCTCGCTAGTCGCCTTGATTTCTGGCTTGGGGTCGGCCAGTATCTTGATCTCCTCGGGCTCAACCTTGGCCTTGACCTCCTCGGAGGGTGCTGCCACGGGCTCAACCTGCACCTTCACCTCCTCGGAGGCCGCAGGCTTGGGCTCAACCGGCACCTTCACCTCCTCAGAGGCCGCAGGCTTGGGTTCAACCTGCACCTTCAATTCCTCAGAGGCCGCAGGCTTTGGCTCAACCTGTGCCTTCACCTCTTCGGAGGCTGCGGCCACTGGTTCAACCTTCACCTTGGCTTCCTCGGAGACGGAGAACTTTACTTCCTCAGAGGCCGCTGCTACGGGTTCAACCTTGACTTCCACCTTCTCAGATGCCTCGGGCTCGGCAGGTACTTCAGCCTCGCTGGCCTCGCGCTTCTTGTGCAACCTTCCAGGCAGATTCTGAGTGCAGGAGCAGGGGCACATGCACTGATCCTTTGGCGCGGAACCCGTGAGCACGGAGTGGAGGCTAAAGGATGCAGGCTGAACGCCCAGCGGGAAGGGATCGATGTTCGAGTGTTGGTAGACGGAGTTCTCCTCGCAGCTGGAATAATACTCCTGCGGCAGGATCACCACGGGCATCAGAGCAATGACGGCACCCTTGGGGATCTTGTCCGGCGGATAGAAGGCCGGCTGTCCGGGCGCCTGGGGTATCACCGGCAGTTGGGTTAGTGACATGGCGTTTATTATGCTGCCGAAGTTCGCTTGTCCGTTGAAGCCGGAGAATTGTTTGTTAAAGTCAACAGAGGCGGGATTGGGATAGGAGTTCGTGTTGGTTGTGGTGCTAGTGGTGGTGGTGGAGGTAAGGGTGTTTCTTGATGAGTGCGTCTTATCGGCGTTACACACACAGGACTGGTCGCTGATCGACGGCACATGCAATGGTGGAGAGGGACGAGGCGTTACTTTCGGTTCGACGTAGGCTTGAGGTCTATAAGTCGGGGGGCTGGTCGGTGTCTTGGTCACAGTATAGCCAGGCACCGGGGGCACCTGTGGCGTATGGTACTGAATCTGAGGCGGTGCGGTGTTCACCTTCTCGAAGGGTCTTGGGGTCGAGGGAGTGTATTGGATCGGTATCGAAACGGGAGTCGGGGTCGGGGTCTTGGTCACGTATTTGGGCGTCGGCGGTGGCGGTGGTAGGTACGTATGGTTTTCAATATTACCCGTTGTCACTGGCGGTGGCGTAACGCTCTTAACTGGCGTATCCTTCTTAATAGTGATAGCCGGGACCTTTGGCTGTACGATCGTCGTGGTTATTTTTTGGGATGGCGGAACGGAAACGGGAACGGGAGCGGGAACATAGGGTTTTGGAGTGTTGGGAGGGAAAGAAGGTGGAATATAGGTTAGTGGTGGCTTTGTCGTTACGGGCACCTGCTTATGCACATAATCATTGTTGTGTTCGTAATTCGGCTTAAAAACTGGCTTGCTGGGTGGCTCAATGGCAATGACTTGTGAGTAGGATGGCGGTGCTGGTGGTTTCGAGATTTTACCCGGTTGGTCTGGTGGCAAATAGCCGGGCGTCTCCTTGTCCGAGTACCGGGGATCGTTGGGCGGTGCCGGTGGTCCTGGACGAGTTGGGCCCGGAGGTCCTGGACGAGTGGGGCCCGGAGGTCCTGGTGGGCCGGGACGAGTTGGTCCGGGAGGTCCTGGTGGGCCGGGACGAGTTGGGCCGGGAGGTCCGGGTGGTCCGTATGGGCCGGGACGAGTAGGTCCAGGTGGTCCGGGTGGGCCGGGGGGTCCGAAGGGTCCTACAAAGGATACAAGAATTTTTATTTCAACTTCTTATGTTTTTTTTATTTTTTTAAACTCACCCTTAGGTCCGGGCTTAGTGGGTCCCTTAGGTCCGGGAGGTCCTGGGTGATCGTTTTTAAGTGGGTTAAACTCTGCTACTAGGAACCTAAAGGACCTTGGAAGGTCTCAAAGCTTACCTGGTGGTCCGGGTGGGCCGGGAGGTCCTGGGGGTCCGTTGGGTCCCTTGGGGCCTAAGAATATGAGGTAAATAATAGTAAATAAAAATATATATTGCGTGGAACTAATTTTTAATAATTAGAAGCACCATTTGTACACTTTTTAGGTACAATTTCAGCATTATTAATAATTTTTTATAGGTTTTGTAGAGATAACTTACCGCCAGGTCCCTTGGGACCGCCTGGGCCGCCTGGGCCTACGCCGCCGCCGTCTCCCTTGCCGCCATTACCGCCGAATCCGCCCTCGGGTCCAACAACGTGAACATATGGGGGTGCCGGTGGACCAGTGGGGCCTTCAACGTGCACATATTTGCCGGAATCATCGTGATAATATTTGCCATCGTTAATACCTGTAATCGAAGGTGGGACAATGATGAGTATATAGCCTTGCCCAAATACTTTTCAATTCCATAAGAAAGGATCTCTGAAGGATAACTCACCTCTATAGCGTCCATCGTTACCATTGTCAGTATATTTACCGTTATCTAGAGTGGATTTGAAGATCATAAAAATACAGTACGATTAGTAACGTTGCATTCAAAAAGGGACTTTCCACATGCTCACGATTTAACTAGATACTACGATTTTTACTAGATTATTAATTACTATTAATTACTACAATGTTTATATTTTTATCTAAAACTGATCTACGCAACTAAGTGTACATTCAGAATACGTTTACATGCTAAACGGTCTAGGCCGACACCAGGACAAAAATCATAACAACAAAGCAAACAAGTAGGATGGAGTTAGTATCAAACTATGGATCTGGGGGTTACGGGGATCAGGAGGAATATATAGTTTAAGCCGAACACCGGACACAAATCATAAATCACAGATAATAACGGTTAGTGGCAGTTATAAAGTTGGTTAGTAGTCATTGCTCAAGCGGGTTTTTTACAATTTCATGTGCTGTGTAATTATTTTTTATCATAAATGGAGTGGAGTGTGGGTGTGTAGGGTGTGGGGTGTGTGTCTGTGGGATCGGTGCAAGCAAATGAGTGATATAACGCTGATCTCGGGTTCGATTCAATTCGATAACTTTTTTGGTGCAGAAAGGATAGAAAGTGAGGATATAAATATATATAGAGAGAGAGGTATATTTCGGGATTGTGCGCTCTTGGGAGAGGTGCTCTGATAAAGGATAACTAAAAATCAAAAAACGTGCCCTACAATTGCCTAACTTATATATGTGTGTGTGTGTTTGGTGTGTGTAATATTGTTCTCTGGGAACTTGTTTGCAAAATTAAAAGTTATGCAAGTGCATTTCGGTTTCTTGGCTGAAAATAAACAAGAGATCCTTAAAACAGTTTAAAGTTTAAATAAAAGTAAAAGAGACATACGGATAATTTAGCAAAAGAACTCTTACAGCTAGGAGGAAGCCTTGAAGAGGAAAATTTGAACGAACTGATCGCGCGCACAGTCGTATGGGGGAATCACTCGATGTCATAAAACCTTCGATTGGCACACCTCATCCGCTCCCATCCACATCCGCCACATTTACAGCCACGGCCGCAGCTCGTTCAAATTTTGCTCTCCAGTAATTCGTAGTAAATCGTTGGAGGGCTAACCTGCTTGATATGCGATGGCCCCAGGAAAACCGGTCTCTGTGTGCGTGTAGGTGCTCGTGTAGGTTCCCTCATTGCCCGGCCGATACTGGCCGCCGGCGCCGATTCCGGAACCGCTACCCGTGCCCGTGCGATCGCCACCGCCGATGCCGCCACCGTTTCCGGTGGTATAGCGATCACCGGAGCCGGCTGCACCGCCGTTTCCGGTGGTGTAGCGATCGCCGGAACCGATTCCGTAACCGCTGCCGGTGCCAGTCCGATCGCCGTCCCTGTAGACCGGTTTTCCTGAGGCTCCTCCTCCCGCGCCGACCGGACCCGGTGGTCCCGGTGGACCAAACGGTCCCTTGGGTCCATTCGGTCCGTTGGGACCATTTGGTCCATTGGGACCGAAGCCGCCGACGCCTCCGTTTCCACCGAAGCCGCCGCCTGAGCCGCTGCCTCCGTTGCCGCCGTTGGGTCCCACCACATGCTGGTAGGGATTATTATCCGGCACGTACTGGCCATCATCTAAAAGAACACAAACACTGCAATCGCGGGTATGCCTTCAGCTGACTGGAGTGCTCACTGTTGCTGCCTGGAAGCAGGGTGTTCACCGAGTGGAAGGACGGCGCCTGATCCCCGGGATGGCTGTGATCGGAGTGTCCCTTGTCTGTGCCAAAGATCCCCGTGCCCTGGGGCACAATTGGACCTGTGGGCTTGTGAATGGGCAGACTCTTCTGGTCGGAGCCCTTCAGCACGGGAATGTTGACGGAGAACGATGGTATCGCATCGTTGCTACCCTCCTTGGCCTTGTACTGCAAATAATTGCTGGTCAGAAGTGTGTTTCCTCCGGGAGGGTGTGTTCCATATCGTTTTTTTAGAATTTTGTTAACCGAAAGGCAAAGTATCTGAGTTTAGTTACTCTCCTACAGCTATAGCTCTAATGGTTTTTTAAATATTTTCTAAAGTTTAAGAAGAGTACATTTTAGGAAGACCCTTCCATCTACTATTAAGTAATCGCGTCATATTTTTAACTTTATCTATTTAATTTATAGGTTTTTGAATAATTTCTTTTATGAAGATCTAACAAAAGTTCATTTTCCCACATTAAAATTAATTAAATTTAAAGTAAATTGAAGTACCAAGGATAAAGTAAACTCAAAATCAAAATATTTAGCTAAGGTAAGCACTAAAAGTTCACCCTGTTTCATTTGCCTTTCGGTAATCACAATTCTCAAAAAACAATTAGAAACCGCCTCCTTGAGGACTTCCTCTGTCACCCTCTTACATCGCCGATGAAGTAGGGGACTCCATGCTGGGCGCCATTAGCGAACTTGCCACACCCAATGGGGAAGTAGAGTTCGTGCCACTGCAGGAGAATGCCCGGCTCCGAGGGTCCTCCATCAGTCTCCTTATAAAGATGCGGCGGGAAGGTCTCCACTGGCTTCTCCGGCTCGACAGTGCGGTAGCCGTGGGCATCGGCCACGTAGTGTGTTGCCCGGAGCAGGTGGTAGGGATCGATGAGGCCGTAGCAGCCGTAGGTGACTCCGTCGGGACCACGGGTCTCGTGATGGAAGTTGCCGGTCTTGCCGACATCGTAGCCATACCGATAGGCGTCTTTTGGGGGATGATGATGATCATGTTCGTGTCGATTTGGTTTGGTTTTTGGTTTTGGTTTTGGGTTGTTTTGGGTATTTGTTTTTGGTTTTGGAAGAGTAGGTAATGTTTAGAGTATAACGTTTTTGGTTGTTTTATTGCGTGATTTTGTGTGGTTTGCTTGGAGGAGTGTTTGCTTTGAGGACCTGAAAATGGCGTGTGCTCACATATATGCATTGATATATATATGAACCCTAGACTCTCGACTAACTTTGACTTTGAACTAACATCTCTTAAAGGGCGCTGTAACTGAAAGTAGTTTCACAAAGAGCCTAATCAGATGATATTTCGTTGAAGGAAAATGTTGGTGTTTGTTGTGTGTGTTGTTGTTTTGGGTTTATCTTTTTATTTTCTTTTTTTATCTGGTTTTGTTTGAAATAATCAATTTCGAGGTGGTGAGGTAGAGTTATGAGTATGCGAAGCATTTTTAAAGAGGTTTCATGTAGACCTTTTGGCCACCGAAGAGCAAAAATGCCTACATAAAACTGTTGAAGGAAGTGTATAAAATATTCGTATGTAGGAGGAGGAGGAGAAAGTAGCATAGAATATAGAAAGATATAGGTAAATGGTTTGATTGATTGTTGAGCGTGTATATATATTTACAATTTGAGTATAGCTACGACGCAGACTACGGTTTCTACTGGGTGAGTTTAGTAAGCTGCTACGGAGGTGTATATATAAATGTTTATATATAGAAGGGGCTCTACAGTTGGTTGTTGTTTCGATTTGGAGTATAGATTAATGAATGTAAGTCGGTTGGAACTATCAGAGTTTGGGGGAGGGGATAGTACAAATACTTACGACTAAGGTGGTACTACGACTAACAACTACGGTAACAATAACAATTCGTTTGCCAATTTGTTTAGCTACTTAAGACGTTACATAATTAACGAAAAAACAAGGACTAACTAGCTGCATGGATGGGGATTTATCTAGAATACATATCTACGATATGGATAGGATTTTACATAGTTAATGGATTTGGGTTTTCGTTTGGAATGGATTCAAGCGGCTTAGACAGACAGGAGTAGTAAAATTGCAAAACGGGTCCACTTACTTGTGTCAAAGTTTGACGAATAATATTGCTGATTCGTTGTCTTTTGGTCGTTGATGTCGAGAATCAGACGACGGTTCTCAGAATCGTATTTCTGAGAGTAGACGCATTGCACCAAGAAGATGCAAGCGACGGCCTGAAAGAGAAGACGAATGATTAATAATGAACACACAAACTTGCAGCTGTCGAAAAGATTTGTCACATTCACGGCACGCCTCCGCTGCCTCCACCCCCAAAAAAAAAAAGATTTTAAGATTTAAGTCTTGACTCGGCTTGGCTCAATTTGCATATACTTCGGCCGAGGGGAGAGATGAGTCAAGACTTGGAAGTTTGAGCTCGTTTTTCGGTTATGTGTGTGCCCGAGCAAATCAGCAGCCATTTAGATCCGGTTCAATACGAAACCAAAGCGAAGAGTAAAAACCGTTCACCAAAAAAATGTTGGCTATAATGTCAAAGGCATAATAATCAAATCACACCGCATTCTCGTCAAATATCTGTTTCTCTCTTTGCAATTTGGAACTGGATTTTTCGTACATGCTAATTTCCCGAGATTTGTCACAGACGTCGCGAAAATGCCAAAGAAAAACCAGTTGGCATCCACTGACAGTAATGGACAATTAGCTCAGTTCTAAATGCACTTGTCGGCATTCTGAGTGGCAGCTGCAAATCGATTACCGAATGGCATTACTTATCTTCGAGGCTCTCGAAAACTGTCTGTCCCACTTAAGCGGCGGATGATCATCTGCCCGAAGATCTCCGCCTTAATATCTGAGATTATGAAATTGTTTTGTTCGCTAATTTGCATAAATTGCCCATAGAGTTAATATAATCAAGCCAAGTTCCGGCATTGCCAAGACTTCCTTGTGTGAAAACGAGTTCTTTTACGAAATTTAGTATAGTATAAGCCACATCCTAATATAGAATTCCGTATATAAACGAGTCATATTTCCTAAATATGTCGCCAAAGAGTAGGGAAGCGTTGGAAGGTGCGGAAAATGACCTTCGCATTATGCTAAGTAATCAATTCGTTTATGATTTGATAGATCTCTTCAAGCCCAAATTGAGGCTCAAATCGATTCGGCGAGGGTGTGTTTGCCTTAAAGGTTAAGGAGGGATTGCAGTAATTAAATGGGAAACAATGGTTAACACCCGCTATAGATTCCAATGCTCAATAGCAGCGATAAGGTCAATAATTTTTTTGTTTTTTATTTACTCTTTTTGTGGGTGCAAACAAAATGGAAATCAAACCATGTGAAGGAAACCGAAAATGACTCAAAGATGCGGCGACAAAACAAATGAATTTCACATAAAACCAATTTATTTGCCTATCGCGGCCTTTAAAAAAATGTAAAAATATGAAATCTCCAAAATGCAAATCGCTGGCTGCTGTTTATTCGGACAACTACTGTCTTTTGATTGGCATATCTCCAAGTCTCAAATTTGTTGCCGAATCTCGGCTGTGCTCCAAAATCTCCGCCACTAGTCAATAGTAAGACAAATTATGAAAAAGTCCCAGAGCCCATAAAAAACCAAATTGTTTGATATTAATTTATTATGCCATGATATATTCAGCAGCAGCTGCTGACAACGGAGGTCGTTTCCATCTCACCCACATCCACCGTTGCCGCGGGGCAAGTTTTTCATAAAAAAGGTGTTTTTTCTACAATTTTTTAATGGACAATGAAAGTCGTTGTTTGTGGAAAAACCGCCTGGTTAAATATTACAAAAGTTTTTCATTATTTGCAGCGATTATTGATTTTTTAGCATGCTGAGTGGTAGTCGTTGATTGCTTATGAAGTCAAAAACTTTGTCTTTAACTCATGGGAAACTAACATATTGTCGAAGTACTTTTTTTTCGTCAAGAAAAACTATTGTAAGTGATTGATTGATTGATGGCATGTGGTTTGTTTTTCTTGGAAAAATTCCCAGAAAGAGCTTATAAATAGTTAATGAAGGGAAGGAGGCATTCAAGTTCTAGGAATGTCAAAGAACCAACAAAATTGATCAGAAATTGCTGGAAAATAACTTCCTGAATTGAAGTCCTGAAAGGATTTAAGGCTCTAAGAATTATAATTTGAAAGTAAATATTTTTTTAGATTTAAATTTAATTAATTTCTTAAAAGGTTGAATTTCTCCGACTTGAATGATTTGAGGTTCTAGGAATTCTATGAATAGCTATTCCCTATGAATTTAATCATCCTTATGGGTTAATAATTTTCTTGAAATTTCCTTGTATTTATTGCCACACATTTACCGACCAAAAAACCTCAAAAACTTCACCCCGATTCCAAAACTGGGTTAACAAATTAATTTGTTGTGCGTAATTAAACCTTTTAATTGAGTGAAGGGGGCAGCCAAGCCCGCTTTTGAGCTGCCACAAAGCCCCAAAATCAATTGCCAATCAATTAAGCACAAAAAGCAACTAACAAATGTGGGCCACAAATATGAATACCACCTATGTATGAGAGGTGTCAGCCATCACAGTGCGAGAGGAGTGCGAGTTGCAGATGCAGTAAATCAATTCCAAGTCGCATAGATCATCCACGCCGAGTGGCGGCTGTCGCGGTGACCCAAAAAAAGCGTAGCTCCGCCTTGAGAACCACCGAATGCGTTCTTCAGTGTACCAGTATGCCAGTATGCACAATGAGCCAATGAATCTTGAACATTTTTGCATAACTCGGAGCTGGCAAAAACCATTTATTAATCGACTTATTCGCACGCACAAGAGTTTGTTTCGCTTGATGTTTACATGACTTCAAATACAACCTCTTCTCATGATCACCTTAATCATAATCATAATCATCATCATCCCAAACCAGTTTAGTCATATCCCCACACTTTTCGCTGGAGTCTCTTGACTGCTTTTGCCCTTTGGCGGTTGGCAGTTGGCGGTTGGCCGAAGCGAAACTTTTTTCGTGCAAGTATTTATACTTTTCAAGGTCGGCTCGTATCTTGAATTGAACAAGAAAAAACATCTTTTTTCTTTTCTTATTTCGATAAATCGAATTAAAATGCAACGACCTTAATCGATGACATCTTTATCCCTTGTTTTTGTTTTTTGTGGGATGCAGTTTCGGGTCTGCCCAGAAATTGTGAAATTTCTTTTCCAACCGAAACTCCGTTGGGGAATTGTGAAATTCGTCAGTGTTTCCAAATGCATATTCCCCCCAAAAACATGTGTATATTGCACATAAAGCCAGACTCGAAACGATGATGGTAAAAATGTCAGACATTCATAATGAGCCTACCCGGCAACGAGTTCCGCAGAGATAAAAGTTATTAGAACTTCTCGATTCGATCGATATGATCTCTGGGGGAAACGGGTCTGACCAGCTATGAGTGATGGCCTTTTTCGGCTCTTATGGTTTTTCCAGTTAATCCAGACGCTGCTTTAATTAGCATCGAATCTAGAATTTTTATTTGGGAGCAGAACCGTGCTAATGAGTTCATTCCTCATCGATGGACTTTTGGGCTAAGGAATTAGTCAGGTGGTTGATCGCGGACAAAGCTGGGAATTTGTCCGCCGAATGTGTAGCTCATTAAACTGGCTGTCAGTGAACTTCCACTCGACTTGTTCTGATTTATGAATGCAATTAAAAAATAAACCGTTGGCTCTGCCGCGTGACATCATATTTTCTTTAAAAAAAAACTTTTACTTTCAACTTTTGGCATTTGTCTTGAAGCTAATATAATGCTTTTGGCAAAGCGTTTTCGTTTTTATTTAAACCAGCCCCAAAGACTTCCTCTTCCACCGCCAGGCGAGGCTCCATCATCGCCAATAAAGTATTGTTTCTCCTAATCGCTGACAGGCGATCAAGAGTCTAATTTGCATTTCTAGATTTTGTCTTAAAGATATATGTATATCTATAGATTCCGTATTAAAATTGGCTAGCAAAATAAATTAATGCGAGGCGGGGAACAAAAACCTTTTGGCCAGCAAATATCGAAAGTCAAAGTGGGTAGAAGAAAGAATGGAAAAATTGATGAGCGATAAAAGTGAATGGGAGCCACAAAAGTTCCCTGAACTCTTACATAAAAAGGTTCTTGTGCCTCAGGAAATAATTTTAGAATTTTTCAGAGGCCAAGAACTTTGCTACAATTAATTCAACGACCTTTAAGTTGTAGTAACCCATTAAAAATAACCCAATTTCCTCCTAAATTCTCCTAACTGTAAACGCTAAACTATTCAATGGACACGCTTTACGCTCTATTTTACAGCCTTATAAATGCCGCAATTTATTTCAATTGCCTAGCGGCAGGAGCCAGCTGTTTGTCATGCAAATCTCGACTTTTGCTACTCCATTTTATGACACAAACTTGGCCGCTGAACGAGCGATTAAATCTCCTCAGATTGCAGCCAAGCCAGCAAAGCGGCGATGAAAATTCCGCGCACTCTTTAAAATTCCGCACAACCAAAGTGAAGAACCAAATTTATAATAAAAAGAATTGTGGGCCAAGATGAGATGCCCTGTCAACGCTTGCCGCGGGGCATTAACAATATTTCTCGCCCCCTTTTTTCATGTTTCTGGTGTATTTTTTGCTTGTGTACGTGTCTGGATGGGATATCTTGGCCAGAACAGAGCAGAGGCTTAGGCTGTCGGTCGCCGTTGTGATAAATACCGAACCCAAAAGCTTAGCCTCAACGGGGAAGGAATGGGTCAAAGGCACGGAGCATTTGGCAGGTGACAGAACCTGAGACAAAAACAATTTTTTCTAGCCCGAATCGAGATGATATCTCAGCTCACTAAGAGCGTCATTATGGCACCCTATAAAAGCACACTTTTTTTGGTTGAATTTATAGCCTGAAGACAATTAACAGCTTGGGATGAGTATTATCTAAGAATCAAATTAACACTCTGCTGCGATAGTCTTTCCTAATGAAACGAGTCCTTGACTCATAATTTAACTTGGACTTTCACAGAAACGGATCTAGGCAAAAAAAAATATTTACAAATGATACAACGGAATTTGCATACAAAATCCGCAATAATTTAAAGTCATTTATACAAAATTCAACTCTCTCTACGCTTTATTCGGTAAACAACAAAATTGTTAACGTTTTTCCCTTGTGCTACCACATTTTTGCTCGTTGACTCGTCTTCTATACACTTTGACTAAAACAACACAATTACGAATATCGATTGGATTTCAAATGACAACAATAAAAATTCAGCGAAAAAAAGCAGCCACATAAAAACTGGGCAAGACGCTTTTTTGCGTTGTGCGCGTTAAGCAAACAGAAGAGTATATACGATCGTTACGAAATTGCCGGTATTTGTGTACTATTTGTTTGTCCAGAAAATGCCGGTTGCTTACTGCTATTATTATTACTATTATTACCAAGTTGAGGGCGAGAAACTTATATTTAGTGGGTAAATTTGAACAAAAAGTGAACCGAAATAGTTGCAATTTGACCCGGACTTGTTAACGCTCGTTAAAAATCGTTAAAAATCGTTCATCTATTATTGGTCATGAGCTCTACAGATATTCTAGCCTTCAAACTTGGTTGCCATGCATTCATTGTTCGTTTTGTAATCAAACAAACGAAGCAGAAGTATTTCTCGCATATTTATTTGTATTTCATGTTTGACATTTTATTTAGCACAGTGCTAAATGCTCTTGGTGTCTCCAAATTATTACAAAATAAGAAATGAAATAATATTTAAATTTTGTGTAAATAAAAAAGGGATTTGAGAAAACAAAAACAAGGTGTTGTTCAAAATTGAATCCTTAACAAAACTTAGTAATTAATCTGCTTTTCGGCAGCTTAATATTCAATTCAAATTTGATTAAGGTAATTCTTATAATTTTCCCCAAATATTTTCTTTTTTATATTTCAAACTTACCATGCATAATGCTGCACGCGCCATTTTGCAACGAATTTTACGGTTTTTTTGACACAAGGAACGCCAGTAAATATTTAGGTATTTTAGATTTTACAATGGAATAAACTCAGTTATCCAATTTCCAATCTTGAAAAAGAAGAAAATGTTTGTACGCATTAATTTTTTGTTGTTTCAGGCACACAGTTTTCACACGATAGCAAGGCTTGGTGGAATTCTCGAGAATTCCATCTTATTTATCCTTGCAATTAGTACAGTTCGGTCGGTTGGATTTCCATATAGTAGATCACTAGTGGGGGTTTAGTAGCAGTTACTTTTAGGAGCCTAAACTAGAGCTCATACCGTGGTGACCGATGTGGACGAACTGAAGATGAACGCATCGCGTCTTTGCCATATAAACAGAGGCAGACGCGAAACAAAAAGGCGAAAAAAAATGAACACGAAAAAAACTGAAAAACTGAAATCGAATTTCGAGACTTGAGAGCAACACACAACACACACACCCAGCAATCGCACGCACACCTACTCAAGTGACAGAGACTCTGGGGCTTAAAGTGCGTGAGTGTGTGAGTGGGAACAAGTTTGATTTTTTATTTTTTATGCACGCTTTTTCGCTGGATACGTTAATTTATTTGGCCAAGCGCCAAGCGGAGAGATGAGCCGAGCCACAGGTCGTATACTTGATAAATTGAGCACTCTCCGCGGACTCGAACTCGGACTCGCTCTCCAAGATCTCGATCTCGATCTCGATCTCGATGTCGTTGTCTAGGATCTGCTTGCGTGTCTCAAGAATTTCAGTTCACTTTCAGGTTCTTCGGGGGGTTCATTAATATTTAAAGATTGATTTTTTTCTTCATATTATTTATTCTCTTTTATGTTTTATTGTTTTCTGTTTTGTTTGTCCAAAGAGAACATTTTTTAGTCTTTAATTGAAAATTCGAGTTTTTCGTGTTTATTTTGATTTAATTTAATCGTTAATCGAAGAGTGATATTTTAGCTATACATAGCTGGATAGATTGTTGCTTTTTTCCTATGATTTTTTGCTGGCTCCCTGCGTTTGCATTTTAAGCTTAAATTTTTTTGTTGCTAAAAAGTATTTAGATGGTTTATTGATTTAATTAAAGCTCTTTCGTCTTCTCGATTTCCGTATATACTCATTTTTCTTCCTGTGTATTAGGGAGCCATAATTAAAATACATCTTTGCTATTGATCACAAATGAGCCAGAATATAAATATACCTAAATGCTGAAATGAACTCACACGGTAGCCAAGAAATTAATCTGTGAGCTCAAGCCGGATAGGAAATCGCTGCCAATCCGTTTGCCATAATTCAGACACCTTTATTTTGTATTTAGTTGCGACAGGCTTCCGTTTGATGATCCGCTTAGGCAAACTTATATAGAATGTTATATAGAATGTTATTCAATGCATTTATTTCTCACATCACTGATGACATTTAAGTCACATTTTGTGGATTAAATTGCAACGAAAAAGGGGAAGCGATTTAAGCTTTATACAGAAACTTGGTTTTGCTCTTGAAGGCAGCAATTGACACAGAAAATAATCAGCTTCTTCTTTGCTGTTGGGCATAAAACAGGATGAATTTAATGACAATGCTTAAGTCAAGGCGAAACCCACGGAATGAAGACAATGTACAAGTATTTTCGACTATAAAAATGGAAATAAATAAGAGAAAAATAAGCGAAAGTTAAATACTCTTGAGAAAATAAAGCAGAGGAAACATAAAGCCTTTGCGGCAAGAATTTAATTAAGCAACAAAAAGAAAGCTTTATTGCTATTTAATTTTTAATATTCAAGCAATAAATATGTTTTTTGAGTGGTCGCAATTTTATTTATGCATTTTAATATATTTATATATTTATTTTAAATTTCAATATTCAACGTTACCCCTATGTAGAGCATTAAAATGAAATCGAATCTTGGCGCAGCATGCAAAAATCGAACCCTGCTGGGGGCTCTTTGTAAAATATGTGTCTACGTGGGCTTAGTTAAAACTTAAGAAATATAAATTTTAAAAAATATATGCCAACGGCTATATTAAGCTGGGATTATCGTGAGCACATTAATTATTAATAGACTTTATAAAACAAAGTAAGTGGAATGAGTCAAATAACTGAATGCATTCTCGAAATTCCTTGTCCATTACCGGGTATCCGTGACCTTGACATCGCTTAGTAATCTGGGTATATCCTCAAAAGCCTTCGGCATTCTCAAATGATTATTAAGATTTTTTTTTTGCTTCATTTTTCGCAGCTTCAAGCTGCGCCAACAACAAAATGAAACATTTAAAACTGGTAGTTTTCGTTTTGCTTTAATTTTACTTCATATGTAAATGCATTTTTGGTAGAGTTTCATTGACAGTAAAATTATTAAACATAAGCCAAAAACAAAAGCGAAATGGTAACACAAGTGGGCAAAGTGTGAAATATATATATACTTTTTTGGGCAGTGCAAAAGGGACAAAGAAATTGTATATATTTAAATTGTATTTAATCCAAATTTGAGATCAGTTTAATTTAAATAAATTTATATATTATATTCTCTTTTTTTTTGCGAATTTTCAGCCCACACAAATCTTTATTTTTATGACCACACCGAGTCACACAAGTTTTTTCGTCTCTTTTTTTTTTTGTGGAAACGACCTTTGAGAGAACAAAACCACAAAAACCGAAAACTTTTAGCTATCATCAGTCGCAAAACAAGTTAAATTTTTGTTAATCAAATTCATAAGCTGGCGAAACTATCAAGAAATCAAAAATATATAAATAGAAATATCGCATTTGAGATATGCTTTTAACAAGCCCAAAAGTCAAGTTCGATTTGTGGAAAAAACGGAAAAGGGGGGCCAAGTGGGGAACTTTAACCCAAGATCAATATTTCATGCGAACAAGAAGAGTCCGAGGCGAGTGGCCAGCATTTTGGGGCAGAGCAGGCAGAACGCCAAATTTAGAAAGCCTACCAAAAACCAAAAGCAATTTGTTGCAGCACAGCCTCTCCGAGAGACTGACAAAATACCAAAAGTCAATGGCTCTGACTCAAGTCGATGAGATGAGATGATGCGTGGCGTTGGGAATGCAAAATGTGATGCCGGGTTTCGTTACCCATAAATCGTTCAGTCGAATGCCGGCGTGTCGCGGATGAGTCATGGCAAGTCCCTTGATCCCTTGATCCCTGGTGTAAGTCCATGTTGCATGTTGCATTCGACGACCTTCAGTTATCATATATATATAAAAATGTGAGTGAATTCCCTGCAGCTGTTTCCGTCTTTAGCAGCACGCATCGATGCTTATGTAACCCAAGTTGAATGACTTTGCCCCGGGTGCCCTTGTGCAATCTGAACCTTGGTGCACAGGGAAAAAATACATGTCACAACTACTATTTAATATCAGGCTTTTGTTTTTTAAACTTTAGAGATATTAAATACTATTTTTAGAAGTAAAATTATACATTTTCAACATACAGTTTCCTCTGTGTACCAAAAATTAATCAACTATAAAGTCCATTCCTCCCTTTTCGGTATTCTCTTGGTATTTCGGGGCGTCTCTCTTTAAGTTTCGTCTGGAATTAATTTTTTTTCATTAACAAAAAAGAAAAGACCGTCCCTTGCAATCCTTTAATGTCAGGCTTCCGCTGCTCCGTTGAAAGGAGAAGTTTTTAAAGTGAAAGGAAAACGAACTCATGGATGCGTCACAGATGCATACGCGTAGATACAATTTACATCCGTTTCTTGCCGGTTCTCGCAAAGTTTAATGACAGACATGAATTTAACAAGCTGGGAGAGAGACTTGGAAATGAATTTGTAAGTTACTTATGACATTCTTAGGGAACTTCTCAAGAGCTGCCAATTTGTTAAAGAATTGCTGGCCTGCAATTACTTCAGCTTGAGTTTCTGGCCAGCTTTGCCAACTTCTCTTGACAAACCCATTTCTGAATGATGTCATTTTGGAGGGGAGTTTCATTAAAAATGCATTAGTCAAATTATTAGTCAAGTTATTAATCAAAAGAAGAACAGGCCTATGATTTTTTTGGCAAAAACAGGGCCGGATTTGTAAATCCGGGGATCAGAAATAAACTAATGCTGAAATGCCTAATAAAGATCATAGTATAATCTAACAAAATTCAACATTTTGGGGCCAGAAAAGTCGTTCTTGGGTTTTCTGTTTATTTTTTAAAATATATAAATTAT
>JAEIII010019548.1:0-11919 GCA_018905755.1 Drosophila ohnishii | reverse complement strand
ATATTTGATTTAGTGAAAGGTAAAATAAGTTAACTTAAGGTGCATTTTAAATTAATTCTTAGGACCCTTTATCAGGAAGCCTTTATTTCTCATATATTCTTCTATATATAACTATCCTGATCCCCATATAGGATATACCCTAGTCCAAGTCCAAGACCGTTCCAGTCCCACCCAAGACCTAGAACCCTTTTGGCGCTGGTCTCCAAGTACTATAACTAAGTGTAAGTGTGCGCCCAACGCGCATGACCTCAACAATTTGACTTCACTTGAAGTGCGAACGCACATGCAAACTGAGGTGCTTGGAGTTGGAGTTGGGTTTGGAATGGCAGCCCAGCTTAGAACGGTCCGGCCCTGTTGCGTGCCCAGCAAATGGCAATGGTCAGGGCTCGGCTTAGGGATGAGGAGGAGCTGGAGCTGGAGACGGAGACGGAGGTGGCCGAGTGCCGAACTGACCCTTCACTTTAGCAGCGAATGTTTTGGGTCAGTGCTCAGTTGCGTCGAGTTCGTGACCAAAGGCGGGCGTATTTTTTTACCCAAATTCATATTCATATTCGATATTAATAAATCCTCGGCGGCTGTGACTACTCTGCATCGATTCGCCCATTCGCCCATTCGATCGGCATGATTCGGCGATTGTCTGGCTAGCTGTGAGCCACCACCAATCCGGAGGAAGTCATGGGCTGTGCATCCAGCACTCCCATGGTTGCAACGGCGGGCAGCGAAATGCTGAAAGCCGCCACCCATGTCAAGCAGAAGGGCGAGGCCGCCGTCGAAGGTGTGTGAGTTGTGTGTGCAGTGTGTGCTGTGTGTGTGTGTGTTGCCAATCCGGACTAGTCATTGGTTTGTTTTTGGTCGGCAGATGACATTTAAGAGTGGGTCATTCGAGGGAAATTCCAGACTGCCCCCCGAGCGTATACTTGATATTTAGAGCGGATACTTAATATAGCCAGCGGTTGATTTAAAAGGAGTACTTGTTCAGAAATAGTTTGTGAAATTCAGACAGATTTTAGACTGTAAACTAAGAGTAATTGGGAACATCTGAACACAGTAAATTATGCACAAGTATTTTGAGATGACCCTGACTTTTAGTTTAACTTTTTTACGAGTTTTGTGCTAGAATGTCAAATGATATGTAAGGGTAAGCACACGAAAATAAATTACCACAGAAATATTTAAGTTAACAATTGCAAAGAAATATAATTGTATAAATCTAAGAGAAATTCCCATAAATCTGAAGTATTTACCTTCTATTCCTAATTACAAACAAGATGAAAAAGTCCTTGACCCATTGCCTTAAATCAATATTTCATTGAGTTAATTAATAATCAGCAACGAGCAAGAAAATTCCCACTTAATACCACACACAAAGAAATTCGATATATCCCCATACTTATACTTAGTATATAGTACGCGGTGAGTGTGCTCGCATTTCGCATTATTATAATAACAAGCCACGTAATAAAGGACAATTGGCCAGCGCAATGCGTGCCGCAGAGCCTTTCGGCCTGATTTCTGGCCGCAGACCGCAGTGAAAGCTGCCTCCACTGCCATTACCCGACCATATTTATATATATATTTATTTAACGCATATGAAGAAAAACGACTTGGTTGCGTGACCGACCCGTCAACGAATTAGAGCAAAACATTGACTTAAAAATATAATACGTACATACATGTGCACTGAGGTAAAGTGTCTATAAATTGGTAAAACAAAAACATTTATAAGAGCAAGGGACTATTTAGGATTTGAAGACTTGTATTCATCAAATAATTAATAAATATATTATTGTTTGTTAAGTCAAAATTCTAATATTATATTTATATTCCAAAGTCCTTCTTTTCGCTTCTATTTTTCTCACTGTATAACCCCTCAGGAAATGGCAAATGAAAGTGTTTCTATTTACCCTTCTCCTTGCAGACGCCTCTCAGACGCTGACCACTACTTTGGACACGGCCAAGGAGACCGTTGGCACGGCAGTGGCTGGGATTACCAATGAGCTGGGCAACGCCTTCAAGGAGGGAACCCAGGCTCTGGACGAGGCCAAGCACAAGGTGATGGAGGGTCTCCACCTGGAACAGCCGCAGGAAGAATCCCAGGAGGCGGCACCTTCAGAAGAAGATGGAGGGGCTACGACGGCGGCAGATGTTGCTGAGATGAGCTCATCCCGGGCTCCGACCCCCCAGCTCCAGGGAGATGCGGACAGCCTGAAGACCTCCACGCCGGAACCAGAAATTGAGCGGGCGCTGGCCACCGAGGACGAGAGTCCGCCCACGCCGAAGCCCTCGCTGGAGGAGATGGTCAAGCTGAGTGCCGAGGTTTCGCAGGCAACGGAACCAACTCCATCGGCGCCTACTGTCAGTGAGAAGCCTGCAGACCAGGCTCCGGCCACCGAATCCTCCGCGCCCGTGGAGTAAGTAAGCCTAGAGAGCACCTGCAGCATCGCAAATCCGTAATCCGCAACCCGTAATCCGTAGCCCCTTCGCAAATCCGTAACCCGTAGCGCCATTGCACCTGAAGTTATCGCGTAGTTATCGCTTATGATTCGTAGTTGCCGTCGTAGAGTTCCGATTTATTATATAGCCTAACCATTATATTACTCTCCCCTCTCTCTCTCTTTTTGACCTATGTATGTAAATTGTAAATAAACTATCTCTACTTCTATGTACATATCATATACTCTGCCTTTGTTTACTTGCGATCCCAGCAAACCAAACTAACAAGAACCGCAACAGCAAAGTCTTGTACGTAGTATTGTGGTAATATTTCGAATATCCTACACGGTTATGAATCCTGATTTTCGGTTAACCGAATGGAAAGGGCTTTTGCAAAGCTGAGGAGCTAGAGAAACTTAAGAGATTAACAGTAAAAGTTTGAAAAAATTTAATAACAACCCAGCATAATAACGTGTTGATGAGACAAAACTAATTTTTTTTTTGGAGATGCTTTTGATGGTTTTTAATTTCTTAAATATATACTTATTTAAATTAGATAATTAGACATTTTTGGGAAAATTGCAGCCATTATTTATGTGCCACAAAAGTCTAGATTTATTTACAAATAACAATAGCAATTTTATTATTAGCATTAACTTACATTCTCTTGAAATTCAGAGATGATAAACCTCAAATATAAATTGAAGAATAAGATATTATATATCATATTAATAATAAAATACAATTTAATATTACCAGCAGCTCTTAAAGGTTTTTGCAAAAGCTCACTTAACAAAGACTCTCACATATTTACCACACACAAATAACACCCCACAAATAAGGACAAACCCTTGTCAGCTTCTACTAACACGCCTACATCTTTCCACACCCAACTCCACAAACACACACAAACTCTCCCTGGAAATCCCAGGAGTCGCAAGGTACGTCGCCGGTTCGTTCAGAAGAAGAAATCGGAAAAAGAACAGGAGCAGCCAAGACCCAGCACCACCGAATGGGAGAAGTTCGCAGATCAACTGGCCAAAAGCAAAAAGTTCAAGCCTTACGAAAGCTTCGCCCACAGCCACAACAAGTTCTCCGTGTACCAGGACCACACTAGTCTGCGGGACAAGCCGAACCACTACGACGGCCACTTCAGCGGGGGCAACTCACTGAGCGCCTCCCAGTCGGATCTGTCCAGCGGCCACGTGACGCCTGCTCCGGCACGCCGAGGTCAACGGGAGTTTGCCAAGTTCGTGGGCTCCGAGCAGCCGGGAAGTGTGTCGCGGAACAGCTCCCGACTCTCGAATCCCGCCGCTTCCAGGACCTTTGACTTTAATCCGCAACGCGATCGCATCAGTCTTCCCATGGCCACCAGCCGCATCGGTTCGGGCATTCAGAGACTGCCAGCCGAGAGGACTCCCGGTTGGGGCCGGGGCAGACCGGCGCCCTTGGAGGAGGAGCCCAGCTTTGGCCGGAGGATGAGCTTGGGTCTGGTCTCACAGCCCCTACGACCGGACAGGGAGAAGTTCACGCCCTCTATGCATCGCAGGGTGGTGAAACATATTTCGCCAGCGAAGGAAAAATCGTCCAAGAAGCATCCTTCCAAGAATATATCCTCCAGAGAGTCTTCCCACTTGGAGTTCGAGTCCCGAAAAGCGGACAAGAGTCCTTCACGGGTAGTGAAACCTTTGACAAAGGATGTAGTGCGCTCCAGGGAACCATCTTATGCTGAGTTTGATTCTTTGAAGGGAGATATAAGTCCATTGGGAAACCAAAATTCTTTGGATAAACTAAAGAAGTCTCCAAAGAAAATCTCTTCCAGAGAATCAACTTATATGGAGTTTGCATCTAAAACGGGTGAAAAGAGTCCTTTGAAAACACAGAGGCTTTTGGATAAAGATATCCTGCGTTCTAGAGAACCATCTTATACAGAGTTTAGTTCCCTTAAAGGAGAAAAGACTCCTTTAAAGGTAGGAAAACCCCTGGTGAAAAATATAGTGCGATCCAGAGAGCCATCTTTTACCGAACTTCCGTATCAGAAAACCGAAAAATGTCCTTTAAGGGAACACAAGGCAGTACAACGGTCCAGAGAGCCATCTTTTACAGAGTTTAATTTCCTTAAGTCAGAAAAAACTCCTTCAAGGGTAGTAAAACCATTGGCGAGGAATGCAGTTCGGTCCAGAGAGCCTTCTTTTACCGAGCTTCAATATATAAGAACAGAAAAAAAACCATTAGCAACACAAAGTCTGCGATCCAGAGCGCCTTCTTATTCCGAATTTAGTTCTTTTAAAGCAACTGAGAGTCCTCTTAGGATAGCAAAACCCGTGGGTAAGGCTATAGTTCGCTCCAGAGAACCGTCATATACCGAATTTGAGGCAAAGAGATCCGAAGAACATCCACTAGGAGTTGAAAAGTCTGTAAGCAAGGACATTGTTCGCTCCAGAGAGTCCTCTTATTTGGAATTTGATTCTTTTAAAACAGACAAAAGACCTTCATTGTCAAGGGATATAATGAGCTCTCGTGATTCATCGGATATTGAATTTGATTCCTTCAAGGCTCCCACCAAGCAAACAAAATCTCCAATCTCCAAGGAACCCCTACATGCTTCTTCAGAGCAACTACCTCAGAGAGAACTCAGTCCAAGCTCCAAAGCCCAAAATCAGAAAATATCTTCTGTACCTGAAACACCACAAAAGAATAAACCAGAAGCTCTTCCTTCCACCTCAAAGGTGCCTTCACCTTCGGCATCGCGTCTTTCCAGCGCCAAATCCTCGGACAGCAGCAACATGGATGTGGTAATCCAGCCCATGAGCAACCTCAACCAGGACACGCCCAGCCTAAAGTCCTTCTCCCAGTCACCGGACCAGGTGGTGATGGAAGGATACGCGGATTCAGATCTGGAGGCGGCGCTGGCAAGGCTAGAGATCCTACGGGGATCCACAGCCACACTGCACTCTCTTAGATCATGTAGTCCTGGCCGGCACACCTACACAGCTGCCTCCCTGCTGAGCTCCAGACGCACCTCGCCCTGGGTGATGAGAAAGGACTACGGCGGCTCCCTCGTTGGCAAGGAGAGCACCCACAAAGTGGCTCAGCCACCATCCATTCAACAAACCCTCGAACGCTGCGATATTTGCTCCAATGAGTTTCTTTTGAAGTAAGAAAGTCTTTAATCTTTAAAAATTTTATACAGATTTTAAGAACTTACTGCCATATAAATATAATTCTTCTCTTTTAAGTCATTATTAGTAAATAAAGTTCAAAAATACTCCCAAGTGATAAAACAAAATATAAATCCAGATAAAATAACCACATGCCTCAATAGCTTCTTGTATATTTACTAGTAATTAAAATAACTACTTCTTCCAGGATTCTATAAAGATACAAAAATAGATAGTTAATATGTCTTACAGAAATATTTATTTAAAACTTAGTTAGCCATAGTAAATAATGTTTTATACTATTCCTAGACTAGCAATAAAGAAATCCAACTCTTTCAAAGCCACCTTCCCAACGATAATTAAGAAATAAAGGAGTTTATAGCATTCGTTACGTTTTATAATTGCAAAACTTGAATTGCAGCCGGATCGCTTTGATTCGAGCCAATTCTCATGGGCCCAAATCAAAAGCGAATCGAGTGCAGTGGGCCCCCTGATTTTCGGCTCCCCTAATTGATGACTTAATAACGAAATTGAAATGTTTATCTTGCCGTTCACTCAATTATTCTGCCACTTGAAGTTCGCTTTCGGTGGCTGTGCATGGCAGTTGGTTTTACGGCTTACGTTTTACGGTTTCGCGTTCCGTGATTCCACATGGCTCCCATGTCTCCCGTCCGTGACTTAATGAACTATTAACAGCAATGATAGTAATTTGTTGTAGCAGCCTCAGCCCCGACATCGGCTTCGGCGGCGGCAGCGAGTAAAATTGCTTTTGGCCAGCACAACAAGTGGTCTTCATGGCACTTTTTGGCAAACAAATAGACAGTCGGACAAAGCGACGTGCAGACAAATGACTACAGTGGATACAACCAGCAGCGGACATATATCTGCATGGATATGCCATGGATATTCGCGGGGGTGTTTACCACATCTGTCTGCCTCCTCCCCCTCGCTCACCCCGTCGCACCTGCTGCAGCCCGCAAATTGAGTTTGGCTGCAGCATCGGCATCTATTTTGGCACGATTTTCGAATTACGTTCATTGACTCGCAAAATGTTTGCTTTATGCCGCAATTAATTTCCAAGCGGAAGAAGCAGTGCCCCAAAGCGCCAAACAAAAAGGCAAGCAAAGCGAAGGCAAGGTCGAAGCTGGGAACACTCTGGGGTGTAGATTTTACCAGGAATGAATTCAAGATATACATATATCCTTGAGCATAATTTGTATTCTTTCTCTGTTAGCTTTTTCATTAATTTAAGATTACAACCCATTTCCTTCACCTTAAGGAATTATATCTTTTAAGACTTTGGCTGACCCTTTGTAAGGGTATAAAAAGCCTCCAAAAAGGTGAGGGGTCTTCGAGTTGAAGGTCTTCTGCGGCTTGTGGCGTGACATTGAAAGTGAAAGAACAAGTTTTGATGGGTTGCTGTTGCTCGGCGGTGCTTTTTCGTTGGCATTTCTATTTTTAATGACTTTTTACATGGCCACTTGGTTCATTGAACGCAGCCACGCACAAAACAAAAACACAGAAAACCAAAATAGCAGAAAAAATAGGAAAAAAAGACTGCCGCTAATGATCTATGAAGTGCAAGTGTTTGTACTTTTACTTTCATTTATCAAAAGTGGAGGCGTCATCTCTTTCGGCCCGGACGAGACAGTGGAAATTAGCAGCCGGCAATGCAAGAAATGCATTTTTAGCACTTCATTTTCTGGTTGCTGCATTTACTCACTCGGCCGCCTTGGCAGTTAGTTGGGTTTTTGTGGTAAAACGTGCTTTTAATCAAATTTACATGTGCCAACGTTGTCCGTGAGCATACGCACTGTGGGCCGGCGACGGGAAAACATTAAAATCGGTGTGTTAAATTGATTTATGCAATTGTTGTTGGGGGGCAACAGCAGCTGATTTGTTTATATGTTCGGAGGCAGCAACAAGCATGGTAAATCAATAAGTTTATGCAACAGGCGCCGATAAAATCGACGAAAATCACCGAAGACAATGCCTGCCATCGGCCTAACAGAGCTTCCTGCTACACTTACCGTCGCTGTTACAGTTACAGTTTCGCCGTATCCGCGAGATAACATTTTTCGACCAGTTTTAACAGGGTCTGTGCAGGCGCCAGCTGACTTAACAGCCGCTCTGTGCGCAGGCGCATTTTTTCGAATTTTTCAATTAATGTTTTCCCTCCGCATTTCCATTTCAGTTAATACGGCAACGCACTTGTTGCCGCTGCTGGCCGGCGAAATGGCAATCATTTGTTAGGCAAACATTTCTACTTTTCGGCTGCTTTCGTTTGGCCTTTTGCCAACATTTTGCATAACCTGGGTCAAGACGGAAATGCTGGAGGAGGCCGGCCATTAATAATCTTTGGCTCTCGGCTCCTGGCACTTTGGAGGCTTTGAGGCTCAGCTGCCCGTGAAGCTGCTGGTGACTTCTTCTCG
Source organism: Drosophila ohnishii (assembly GCA_018905755.1). NCBI lineage: Eukaryota > Metazoa > Arthropoda > Insecta > Diptera > Drosophilidae > Drosophila > Drosophila ohnishii. Next base: position 3,893 of record JAEIII010019548.1, on the reverse strand, counting down.
TTCGGTGCGTTTTGGGCGCTGTGGAGCCTTTGTTTATGCCGGTTGGCCTAAAACGAGCCCAAAGCCAGTAGACAAAGTCGGATCCGGAATGTTTATTGCCACCCAAAGAAAATTAAGGAAACCCCTAAATCAATTAGTCATTTTTAGTCGGAAATTCATCTAATATTCTTAATTTTTACAATGCTTTATTTCTTTAATTTCGCCTTTGCTTTCAAACTTTGCTAAACTGCAAATATTTATATTTTATTTACACAAGCTCTTTAATATAAAAAACAAATAAAATCTAAAAAAAAAATAAAAACATATTTTATGATAAAAATGTAATAATACAAATATTTACATTTTATTTATATAATTTTTCTATTATACAACATATTTGCTAAGAAATAGAAATAATTAAATTGAAAAGTAAAGTAACGCCAGTCTTTGAATTTTAGATTATTTTTATATCTTAAAACCAATTTATTTAATTATTTTATCCAGAATTAATAGTAAAAACTTCGTCTTAAAATATTAAGGTTTCATAAACCTCTTGTTATTATTATTTTTACTCTGTAAACCGACCCCATCCAGTCGGTGTCCCAATCTGTTTTTACTTCTGCTCTTTATCCGACCTGCACTCACCGCTGCACTGGGCTGGTGTTCAGTAGCCTCCGCATAATCCAAATTAAATTGTCAAGAGAAATGACAATTCAATACACACAATCTTGTTAAGCAAATATGAAAGAAAATACCAAAACAAAAAGCACTCTGTCATCCCTGCTCTCCAACAAAAGCGGAGACAGCAGGAAAGAGTGAGAGTGAGGCTGAGACTGAGACTGAGACCCAGACCGAGACTGGCTCCGGAGGTTCCAAAAAGTGTCAAATTAAACTGTCAGAGCGACTTTTAACCCATTTTCGTGGGCCATTACATAAGCTACTTATCAGTTGATAACTGGGGGCTCTCTCGGGGTGTTGGAAATACTAATAGGGAAATGGAAATGCGAGTGCGTGGGCGGTGCGAGTGTGGACTGTGGAGCATGGAGCGGTCAGGCGCATAAATCAGCTCGGACACTCAGCCACTCGAGTTCATTCGCTCATGCGTCAGCCGAACAAAAGACTTGGGCAACGAACTGCAGATGCAGTTGCAACAGAATGCATCGCCCCACCCCCCTCGTTGCCCTTTCCCCGCCCGAATGTGTGAGTGTGTCAACAGCTGGGACAGTCGCTGCATATTCTTAACCATGTGTGTCTAGCCCTACCCAATCCGCAGCCCCCGGCGTATATGCCACTGGCTCTGCCCGGGTCTCCACCTCCGCCTGCCAGTCGCATTCCCATGTGAACTGCGCTAATTCGTGACTACTTTGTGCTGCGACTGCTGAGAACCCCAGCATATACAGATACACAGGTAAATGCACGGAAAGAAATGGGTTTTTTATGTAAATGTTATTTTTTCTTTATTTAAGACGATTATTTAGACGATAGTTTATTTATTTTGCCCCTTTTTATTTTAAGGTCCTCGTAAAACAAAAGACTTAGGCAACGAACTTTTACATTTTAGTGTCACTTTTAAATTATATTGAATTATTAAGATCTTGACCTATAATTGCCATTTAAATAAAAATATATAACTAAATATAAGCAAAGCTTGGAGGTCTCTCATTTTGAAGGAGTCTGTTCTATAATATTTTTGTCTCTAAGCTGGACTCTGCCAAGAACCAATGCTGAAAGCCCTAAACACCCGCTCGCTTCTCCCTCTGGGCTCTGTGAACTAGGGAACACACATCTGTGATAGATTTGAATGACCCACTCCCAAGGCTCGAAACCGAATCCGCACTCTAGCTACTGCCTCAAGAGCTGGCGCTTGTGACTCAGAGATCGGCGAGCTATATGTCCCATTTCGAAGGCGACTCCTGCCCACGCCGCAGGCGCAAACACTTTACTTTTGTTTTCAAGACAGTCGCAGTTTCAGTTGCAGTTGCAGTTGTGCCGTCTGAGGCCCAGTTTTAAGGCACAGTCCCGAAGCAAACTACTATATACTCGTTCTCCGTGGCGGGACTCCGATTCGGATTCGATTTTTACGGGGTTTTTCTTCTTCAGCGTTCGACAACGTTGTCGTCGTTTTCGTTGTGGTTGTCTGGTTGTCGCTTTCGTAGTCACACAAAGATAGAAATCGCATGACACGATCTTGTAGCCCGAAACAGGCGCCAGTAACCCAGTTTTCAGGTTTCAGACCAACGTATACTCGTAGTAAAAAAGCTCCAGAGCCACTGCGATGACTCCCTTTTGGCCGAAACCCAAACCAAAACCAAATGAAAATGAAAATGAAACGTTTTGGGCATAAATAAATAATGACAACAGAGCAGCCACCAAAAAGGTAAAAACAAATGATCCGCCTGTGCCTGTCCTCCCTGCATTTGCATTTGTTTGCATGCCTCTGCCAAAAGGGTATAGCCAATTTATTGAGAGGTTTAGGGTACAACAAGATAAGACTTTATATTAATCTATATATGGATAAGAGAGCTGTTAAGGAATCGGTTATTTATTTTTGTTAATTATTGAAGATTTTGTTGTATTTAAAAATATTTTTCGTCTTATTTTCTTAGCTATTATTAACTTAAATTTTCATATATTTTAGTATAAGGATTTCATCTTCTTATTTGGTTAAAATACCATCATAATAATACACTTTCTTTTGTGAGTAAGGGTAAATTGGCTTTACTTTTAACCACCTAACGATGTCTTGCTGGCTGTTTTGTTATTGTTTGTTTGTTGCTTGTTATTTGTTTTGTGTTTTTTTATTTAACTGCGGCATTTTGGTTTGTTTGTTTCAAGTCTAACAAGCAACCAACATTGACGTCTGCCCATTGTCTCCGTGTTTCGCCGTTTCATGTGGCATTTTTCTAGATTCCCCAGCCCAGAGTCCCAGCCCCCGAAAACATGCGCTGAACTTTGACACTGGCGGGTGGAGAGGCATTTAAGCCCTCTGGATCTTATAGGATGCAGAGAAAAAGAGATAAGTACGTAGGTTTCAACAATTAAAATAAAATTAAAATAATTAAATAAGCTCAACATAATGGATAGAATAGTTTTTCCCTCTTCCTAAGTTTCCTTTAATTTAATTGAATTATTTTATAGTACATTAAACTTCTCTGTGTAAAACTCCCCTTATCCAGAGCTGGAGAAAAAGTGCATTGAACCTCAATATCGACAGACAGACCCATAAATTTATCAACTTCAATTCTAGCCAAGTCAGCGGCAATTTCACTTTCGTTGGCAGTCCGTCACCCACAACAGCATCGGCGATCTGGGAAAGCGATTCACCCTACGCATCGATGGCATCAGTGTGGCTCCCCGGATCCTCGGCTTTTCGCAACTTTCCGCGCAACAGTAGCCGGGCGACAGTCCAACGAGCATGCCAAAAATTGCATTTTCTACAACAAATCAAGGTGACTGGACATCAAGATAAAAACATAACAAACGATTTGACTAAGCCAAATGGTAATAGGCCCCGGCAACACAACATCACCGACATCATCAGCGGGAGCAGCGATCGTGGCCACAAGCTCTGGAGCTCCCAGAGCCACTGGAGCGATCGCTCTGGCCGTTATTGTTATTGCCATGGCCATAGTCACCATAGGCTGGAGCTCCAGCTCCAGCTTTAGCTCAGGCTCAAGCTCCAGCTCCAGCTCCTGGCTCCAAATTTGGTGCGAAGCTGCGTTGTCGCGGGTGCTTTTTTCCCCTTCGTGGAGCAGGCACAGTGGTTGGAAGATGGCAGGATTCTAATGTATTTATTTGGCTGTTAAATATTTTGTGAATTAAAAAATACTACATATATTAATTACGACAAACAAACATATATAATAAATTTCTAGGAAAATTTCTAGGGACTTCTATAAAAAAACGATTCAATT
>JAEIII010019536.1:0-10286 GCA_018905755.1 Drosophila ohnishii | reverse complement strand
TCAGCAAGTTATCTGTCTATCGATAATATTCCTGGCGCACTTTTTAAGTTTAGCCCAGGAATATTGTTAATGAAATAACCTATAATTAATACAAAAACAAAAACAAATACAACATTTATAAGACATTTTTGCATTTTTTGTTATAAACATATTATTTTAATTATTTTAAGCAGCTTTTGTTGATGTCCCAAAGTGCGAACAAATATTTATAAACAGTTAAGATTTTGTTCCAAAATAGAACCAATGGGAAATGGAACCTTTTATTTTTTTGTCTGTCAAAACACGTGGTCGGTCAGACGCATAATTGTAAATATTTTTTAAGTCGAAATCTCAGAGGCCTCGAAAAAAAAAGACGCCTTTATCCCTCTCTTTCTCTCCTATGACTTTCGGTAGCGCGACAACGGACCGACCTCACTCGCCATCAGAGACTGCCCTGGTCTCTGCTGCTATGCCTCGCGCTGCGCCTCTCAAGAAAAGTGTACTTCCCCGAATTCAGACTGCCCTCGTCTCTGCTGCTATGCCAAGCGCTGCGCTTCTTAAGAGAAGCGTACTTCCCCGAATTCATCTCCGACATATATATATATGTATGTATATGTATATACAATATCTTGAATAATCAAATTAAATAGCTTTGTAATATTAAAAAAAAACATTACAGGCTTTAATTATTTAATTACTTTAAAAGCATGAATCATGGTTTTTCCCCCAATAGAAGTTTTTACAGAGAATGGCTTACTTCAAAGTCCAACTATTTGAAAACTGCTGATTAATTTCCTAAGAAATTATTTATTCATTATTTTGACTAGCTTCGTTGTTCCTATTTCAAAAACAATATATCCAAATACTTGGAAACTTGACTTATTTGAGAAGCAAAGCTAATGCATCGTGAATCTATAAATAATAAATTTCCCACTTTAATTTTCAAAGGGAAACCCTTTACCCTACCCTTAAAAAAAAAGAGAGCTAGTAAACCCACGCTTGGTTGGATAATATAATATTTATTCTGGTGAAATCATAGGGTCTTATATTCATATTTAGGCTTCATCATAGAGAGAAGAAGAAGACAAGTTTACAGAAAAAAAATTAAATGGGATTAAATGAGTTATAAAATTAGCAACTAAAGTAAGATCATGCTGCTTTCGCGCATATTCAACTTCAACTTGGCCTCCATATCTCCAGCTCCTTCTACTCGTACCGCTCGTACTCCTCTCTACTTCTCCTCACACCACTCGTTCTCCTTGCGCACCTGCTCCTCCTCGGCGGGCGTAAAGTCCTTCTTGATGTTGAACGTCTTGCGGATCTCCTCCGGTGTCTTGCCCTTGATCATATTGGCCACCGTCTTGCAGGTGAGCTCCAAGAGGCCCTTAATATCCAAATAGTTGGCCGCCAAAATCAGTTCGAAGAGCGTGCCCTGATCGACTTTAAGGAAATCAGCGTCCCACGAGATAATGTCATCGGTGCGCTTCTCCTTGCTCTCATCATCCTCCGTTGGCTGCGGATCATCCTTGTGATAGTGGGCCCAGGTGAGCACCTTTCGTAGGATCGTCGAGTTGACATTGGGCAGCGGCACCACCGCATTCTCATCATCCTCCATGCCGCAATCCTCCAGCATGGTCTTGATAGTGCCCGAGCACTTTGCGATCTGAATATCAGTGTCGAAGATCTCGTCGTCGGACGATTGTAGCTTGATGCTCGGCATGTTTACAATGGGCTGGATGGATTCTGGAGTACCAAACAGAAAAAATGCAGATACAGCGGTTAAATTCGTTGGAAAAGAGCGAACAAAAACATTTTCGAGAAAATACGCACACAAATAGTCATGCACACGCACGAACACCAATGCACACACACACACACATACATAGTATATGCAGTCGGTGTATCGGTGTGCGTGTATTTTTTATCCCCTGCTATGGCGTTTGCTTGCCGTGCGTTTTTCTCTACGATTCCTTTAAATAATGTAATACTTGTTTGTAAAACGATGGCTTACCTTAGCGTACAGCGAACAATTTGCGTCGAGACGTAATTGCGAAGCGTCGTTGCCTGCGTTTTCCAGAAAAAATAATTTCCACAAACGAAGATTCAGGGATGAAAGAAAGCAGTGTGGTCGCCGTTCAAGTAGCTAAAAATCGTCAGAAGAACGGATGTTTCCTCGACGGCAGCTGGTCACGCTTAAGAACTGGTGCAAAACTTTGAACAATTGAGAGAATTGTTTTAGGACCAAACAATTGATTGCTCAATTTAAAATATTTCTTTGCAGATAGGTTCCTTAACCTAGGTGAGCTCTAGATTGGTAGAATGCCAAAAATAAAAATTGCGAAGAAAATTGACCAAAAGGTAGGGAACCTAGCTGAACGAAAACATGCTAAGCTACGTTAATTGAAATAAATCGAAGTAATTTTTAGCCTCAACCATATGGCGGTTCATGAAAATTATTTGTATTAATTTTTACATTAATAATATTAGCGAGTTTTTAGGTAAATAATCAAGAAATACCACTGAAAAGAAATTGCGCGATGTTATCGTGCTTGTCAGAAAACCATCGATAGGTACCGGCTGGCACAAGCCACTGTTGTTATCGATAGCGCCATCAATGGTTCGGTTTGTCAGCTCTATCGGGTGGCGAAAAAAAAAAACGGATTTTCGGAATATCGCGGAAAATCAACGCGAAAAAAGCAGATCGCAGCGCCAAAGTCAGGCTCACTTTGCTAATTAAATCGACGCAGGCTCCACCAATGCGGGGACACAGGCGCTCTGCCTCCACGAGACGTCGCCAGCGGTAGATGCGAGAATTAAGCAGTTTCTGCCAGGTGAAGCGAGGCGTGGAGAAGAGGCAAGAAAAAGGCATACATACATACACACGTACGCACGTACAAACGCGTCGACGTCGCCGCTGCGAAGGAATATATGTATCCGGCCGTGCGTGTGTGTGCGTGCACAAATCCACATACACAGACGTGTGGTGGCTGCAGCTTCTAGCAGGAGAGCCAGGAGAGAGGTAAAGAGCGAGCGAAGAGAGCTATGGACGACGGCGTTTTGATGTTTTGGGAACAAAGGCGTTAAAATGATTTGCCACCGCACCGGAGTCGCCAGCAACAACAACGTTAGCAGCAGCCGGGACGACTCCAATCCCACCAGCACGCGCCCCAGCATCAGCTACGGCCCACTGTGATATATTTTGGATACGAAGCCAAAGCCAAACCATCCAATCCAATCCAGCAGCAACATTAAACAAGCCCGTGTACGTGCCGTTTGTTGTGAGTGTGTTGGTGTGTGTATGTCTCAACAAAAAGCTGAAAAAGACGCACGCACACAGACAAAGTGGACAAAGCATCAAACATTGGAGCGACAGAGAGAGATAGGAGAGGAGACGGGAGCCGAGAAGCAACAGCCAGTAGCGCCTTAGTGAATAATTCATTTAAGGTAAATGTTTACAACAATCGAATAAGTGCAAAAGAAAATCAAGAAGTATAAACATATCTGAGTGTGAGTGTGATTGTGTGCCGTGTGTTGGTGCGAGAGTGTGTAACAGGCGCCGCCATTTTTCGTTCCCATGTAACGAGCGCTGCAAATGTTCGTCCAGGGTTGGCAAGGTGCCGAAAGCTGCCAGCTATGGTTCCAAGAAGCGTGAAACCTATATGTGGCTTGTTTAATTTTTTTTGTTTGTGATCCTAATAAACTTCTGATTCTGTTTTTCGTAACAGTCACCAGTCTATAAAGATACTAATATTTATAAAGCCGTTCCCCAGACATTTGGCAACCCTTTTTGTGCTGCTCACCTATTCTCACTGCGCATATGCTGCTCTCTCGCTCTGCCCCACTCGCCGTGCATATGGGTGCGTGTGCGTTTGCGTGTGTGTGTGTGCGTTGTAAACAGCTGAGAGTAATTTGCAATCGAAATCCATTCAGAATAATTCGGGCAGCAACAAATATCAATTTCCAACAATGTTCGCACACTTGCCTAGCTACCACCCACACCCCTCCCCCCTCCTATAAGTCTTCTTTTATGCTATTCCATGATCTGATTACTTCTGGCAAACGGACTTTTGTACACAAACCCAGCGGTGACGGCAAAAGAAGCTGAAACTGAAACCGAAATTGAAGCTAAAGCTGAAACGAAAAAGAGTTTGGCGTCGGCGTGGAGCAGCGATAACTGTGACGTCGCCCAGTCACAGTTATATTGTAACGCCGCCACGCCGCGCAGCTTCTCGCGAATCGGAAAGGCGGACAAGAACATGCAAAATTGCAAATTGCTGATCGCTGCGCATGCAAATCGATAATACGTTTTTTTGTTGTGTCCGCATTTTGTTCCTTTCCTTTTTTCTTCGTTTGGCTTTTGTTTTTGGTTGCCTTTGCAAACACAAGCGATGAACGTTGAGTGACCGTGGACCGTGGACATAGCAATAATGTTCAATACTTTTAGCTGGCCTCGTAAGTGTGTGTGTGCGGGTGGAATATCTGGAATAAGTGCAGGATTTTCGTGGATCGATACGGTCTTTTTTTTTTTTGTTACACATGTGCTTGCCAAGTTAATTGATTTTTTTTTGCACGTGTATGTGTGCGAGACTTGTCTGGAGTGGGAGAGAGCCAGAACGAGAGCGTTGTCTGTCGACGACCCCATCAGCAAGCAAGCAGTTACACCTCTCGCTCGCTCTTTTGCTCCCCGCCGCCGGAGCTGTATGCGTAAAAATAAAAAAATAATCATATTATTTTGTGTGTGTCAGAAAGAGATAAGTAAAAGCTGAGGTGTTGTACAATTGTGATTAGTGCCAAAACAGCTGTTTTTTGCCACCCCCTTGACTTGAGACAACCGTAGATTATAATTTCTGCAAAACTAGCCTGTATTTCGGGGCAGTGAGTGAACGAGAGAGAGAGAGAGGTGTATGTGTGTGTGTGTAAGTGCTGCAAATACTTTGCACTTGTCCTAGTCCTGCTGCAAAACATATGCTCTCTTTCTCTAGCACTATAGCTATCTCGCTCTGAACTATGTAACCCAAGAACAGATGGCGTTGCCAGATGCTAGCAAAATGAAGAATCAACAAAAAAACAGCTGATAATTTGCCAAATGGTGTATTTGAATAATTGTTAATAATTTGTAAGGTTTTGTTTTATGTTTAGCCATTTTCATTAAATTGATTAATTACAAAAATAATTCTGTAATTAATCTAATAATATATTTAAACATTAAAAAAAAATTTTTTAAATCTTATAGTAATCCTAATTTTCTTAACTCTTTCAGACTGTCCTGCAGAATGGTCGTCGGCTCGAATCACACGCGTCGCGGTGAAACTGGCAGCAGATTTACAAGCAACAACAACAATAGCAGCAGCTCCAGCGGCTCCACAGCAGCCTCCTCGGGCAGCAGCAGTATAACCACCAGCGCAACGTCTTCACTAGCCAACAACCCCAGCCCCAATCCCAATACCAATCCCACGGCGACGGCGGCGTCAGCGGCAGCGGCAGCTCTGTTGTCGTCAATGTCCCACAAAGGTCATGTTCCGCCACCACCAGCAGCACCACCATCCGCGCAGCAGCAGCATCAACAGCAACCGACGCCGCCGCATTCGAATCCGCACCAGCAGCAGGCTCAGAGCCATCATCCCCATCATGCCCACTATCAGCAGACGCACCACCACCACTCTACTTCGAATGGAGGAACCGCTGGATCGGCTACAGGTTCGGGCGGATCATCGTCATCAGCAGGTGTCCTTAATGGCTGCCACAGCAACGGCAGCGCCGTCAGTCGTCTGTCCCAATCCACCGGAATGTCGCCGCGCGAACTATCCGAGAACGATGATCTGGCCACATCGCTGATCCTTGATCCGCATCTTGGTTTCCAAACCCACAAGATGAACATACGCTTCCGGCCGCTAAAAGTGGATACGCAGCAGCTAAAAGCCATTGTTGATGATTTTATACACACGCAGAATTACGATGTGGCCATACAGCGCATCTACGATGGTCCCTGGATACCGCGTCACCTCAAGAATAAGAACAAGATAGCCACCAAGCGGTTGCACGATCATGTGAGTATCAGAACGATTTTATTGAGGCAATAAACTAATCTTTAATTCCTTTCAGATCGTTCGTTATCTGCGCGTCTTTGACAAGGACAGTGGCTTTGCGATCGAGGCCTGCTATCGTTACTCGCTGGAGGAGCAGCGCGGCGCCAAGATAAGCTCAACGAAGCGCTGGTCGAAGAACGACAAAATCGAATGCCTGGTGGGTTGCATCGCTGAGCTGACCGAGTCCGAGGAAGCCGCCCTCTTACACTCGGGCAAGAATGACTTCTCGGTGATGTACAGCTGCCGGAAGAACTGTGCCCAGCTGTGGCTAGGACCGGCTGCCTACATCAATCACGATTGTCGTGCCAATTGCAAATTTTTGGCCACCGGACGTGACACTGCCTGCGTAAAGGTGCTGCGCGACATTGAGGTGGGCGAGGAGATAACCTGCTTCTACGGCGAGGACTTTTTTGGTGATTCAAATCGTTACTGTGAGTGCGAGACATGCGAGCGACGGCATATGGGAGCCTTTGCCGGCAAGGAGGATGGCCTAATGCTTGGTCTCAGCTCGGGCCTTGGACTGGGTCTCGGTTTGGGCACCGGTGGTGCCGGCAACGGCGGTGGCTATCGTCTGCGCGAAACGGATAATCGTATTAATCGCATCAAGAGCCGTGCCAATTCCACCAATAGCACCTCAAACAGTAATAGCAACACGAATGATTCCACTGGCACCAGCGAGAGCAGCAGCAGCACGAATGGAGGTGGTGGAGGAGGAGCAACAGCAGCAGCGTCGGCGGCGGCAACGGCGGCACCTGCTTTACCTTCAGTTACAGGCTCCGCATTACCGATACCATCTCATCAAGGCAAGGAGGCCACTGCCGCCGTATCTCTTCTAGAGAAAAAGCTGCCAACTAATGTGGTTGTCTCCCCGCTGACAATGAAGGAGTTGCGCCAAAAAGGCATGACCAAGTACGATGCCGAAATGATAATGGCCAATGCGGCGTACCAGCAGCAGCATCATCATCACCAGCATCACTTCCACCACCACCACCATCATCATCATCACCACCATCAGCAGCACAATCATGGCCAGCATGCTAGCACCGGGGCCGAGGCCACGGCAGCCGTGCAGCAGATGGCCATGCAGAAGCCAGGTGGAGGAACGGGAGGCGGTACAGGAACAGGAACAGGAGCAACAACAGCAACAGCAGGCGTGGCCAGCGGAGCGGGCTCCGAAGTGAATGGCAGCAGCAGCAGCAGCGGTCGCTCCAGCAGCCTGCGCAAGTCGATGCGAGTGAATAGCACCAGCAGCAGCATTTCCACAGCCTCCACCGATGAGGTGGTGGTGGTGCCTCCCGTTACCAGCACATCACTGATGGTCCTGGTGCCACGCTGCAAGCCCGCGGAAATTGCAGCTTTGCTCAAGATGCGACAGCAACGCCAGCTGAGACGCAGCGAGCGGCAGAAGGAGAAGCAAACGGATAGCGAGAGCAGCGATGCCAGCGAGCAGCAGCACCAAAAAAAGAAGCGAGAGCGGGAGAGGGAGAGGGAGCAGCAGCAGCGGAAAATGTTTATACTTTCGGAGGAGCAGCCGCAGCAGGAGAAGCGTGTGACGCGTAACAGTGCGGGAAGAGCGAGTGCTGCTGCCAGTGGAGGAGGAGGAGGATTGGGAGCCAGTTTAGCCACTGCCCAAAACAATAACATGGCAACCAACAGCAGCAGCAGCAGCAACAAAGCAACGATTACAAATTGTAATAATCATAATAGTACTAATAGCAGTAGAATTAACCATAATTCTAATCTTAGCGGTAGACTTAGTGTTAAATCAAAGAAGCCAGCACCAAGTGAGGCCTCGTCCACATCCTCAACCTCAACCACATCCTCAGAGCAGCAACAGCAGCAGCAGCAGCAACAGCAGCAGCAGGCAACGCGTCGCAGTCGCAGCCACAGTCCCGCCTATAAAAAGAACCTTTTGGTCAGCTTCGATCCTCCCAAGGAGCACCAGCAGCAGCAGCAGCAGGAAGGAGCTATGCCCCCCGTCAAGCAGAAGCGCAGTCGCCGGGCGGCCGCTTTGGCAGCAGCCCAAAGTATACACTGTGATGCCCTGGGAACAACGGTGGCGGCGGCGGCGGGCGGCGATCGTGGAGCCTCTAATAGCCAGCGAAAGAGATCTAATGCTGGAGAAGCTCCCCCTGCCTCTACCAGCAACTTGGAACCCCTGCTGAAGACGCCCGAGCGCAGGCTCAAGCTCACTTTGCGCATGAAACGTTCGCCCATCCTGGACGAAGTTATTGAGCTGGGAACGAGTTTGAGCAACGATCATCGTCACTCGATGCGGCACAATGGCGGCGTCTTGGGACGCAGTGGGGCAACAGCAGCAGCGAGTGGAGGAGGAGGATTAGCAGGTCTGCAAGGAGGAGCTGGAGGAGGAGGAACTGCTGCAGGCAGAGCATCAACGGATGGCGGAGGAGCATTGAATCTAACCAGCAGCAGTAGCTCCAATGGCATTGAGTATGAGATATTGCGGATGGAGGGCATCTCGGAGCATGGCAACGATGATGACGAGGAGGAGGAGGAGGAAGATGACGAGGAGGAGGAGGAAGAAGATGAAGATGAGGAGCAAGAAGATGAAGAGGAGGAGGAGCAGGAGCCGGATCAAGTAGAAGAACATCCGCGGGAAGAAGAAAAACCAGCCGAGGAGGAACCGGAGCCGCCACACTACGAGCCGCTGGCCAAAAAGCAAAGGAAAAAGCAGCGCAGTAGGAGCAGGAGCTGCCAGCGCAGGTCGCCCGCTCCCTGCAGCAGCAGCGGCACCAGCAGTGTGTATGGCACACCGCAAAAGAAGCGACTCCGCTTGATCTTTGGCAACGAGTCCCACACCATAGACATTCCACCAGCAGCAGTAGTAACACCAGCAGCAGCAGCAGCTGGATCAGAGGGAGCCGCTGGGAGCAGCGGCGTTGATGAGCTCAATAGCAGTGGCGGCGGCGATGAGTCCTTCAATGCCTCTTATGCCAGCAGCACCAGCCTGACGGTCAATACCTCCTCGCAGACAACCAGCAGCAGCGCCGCCAGCACCAGCACCAACACATCTTCTGTAGAGGCCGTGGACTCGTCCAGTGTTGTACCAGCCAATGCCACCGCCGCCGCCGCCGCCCAATCGCCATCCTCCACCACCAGCAGCTCCTTTCAATCGGCCTGCACGTCGACCACCAACAGCAATAGCTACTTTCCCAACGGGAGCAAGCAGCAGCAGCAGCGCGAGGAGTCGTATGCCCTGCACTATTACCAGTTGGGCAAGTTTGCCAGCACCTCAAGTCCCGGCCAGGGTCAGGCCATAGTGAGCAGTAGCAGTGGTTCAGGCGCAGGAACAGCAGCAACAGGAGCAGGAGGATTTCTGAGCATGCCCAAGCATACATTTGGCACCTGTGCTTTGTTGGCCCCCACCAGCTTTGCCAGCCTACAGCAGCAGCAGCAGCAGCCTGCGGCACAGCAACAGATGAAGTCCAGCGGAGGAGGAGGAGGAGGAGGAGGTGTGGTGGCCACTTCAACATCCACAACTCATCTTAACAACAATCATCATCATGGCCAGAAATAACCAACGACTGATCTCCAAGCAAATTGACTAAGCTCAAGGGAGGAGGAGGAGGAGTGGAAGAGGAGCAGCAGCAGGAGCAGAAAGAGAAGCAGGTGAAGAGCAAGATAACAAGGGAGATGAAGAAGGAGAAGGCGAAGGAGACTTGTTGCACTGCTGGCGTGTTGCGTTGCCTCTGCTGCTGACCTGTGCGCGACCCCTAGTAGCTACCCCCCCCTAGATTAAGCCCCCCTAGACCTTAGCCTTAGCACACACACACACAAGAACATATAGATTAGCTATAGATCCCTTAAAACCCCTTGAGGAAGGCAAGCAGAAGAGCAGGAAAGCAGGATATATATGCCACATTTTGGATATATTTTAATATATCTGATGATAACCTTTCTTTCTTTCTTTGCTTTCTTCTATTTTCTCTCCCATTGTGTGTTGTCTATGTTGTGTGTGTGTGTGTGTGTGCGGTGTCTGTGTGTGTGTGTGCTTTTCTTTTTGCAGATAAAGTTGGAGAAGATTTAAAGCATAAAAGTAGCAACAGCAACAGCAGCCGGAGGAAGCGGAAAAGGAGCCACCACAGCAGCGGCAACTTGATAGTTAAAAAGCTAAGAATAGAATTAAATCGCATACAAATCATGTACAGTTGAGACAGAGGGACAACGGTGGAGCAGGAGGAGCCATTCAACCATAAAAAA
>JAEIII010019511.1:0-10685 GCA_018905755.1 Drosophila ohnishii | reverse complement strand
TTTGAAAAGTTACATTAAATATCACTTTAATATTTTAAAGTGTTTTTAAAAAACTGTAGTGGTTTATAGAGCACCCATATAATATTATTTTTATTGTGTTTAGTTCCCCAATTCCATTAAAGTCGACTGTTTTTCTCTCAGTGCTGCAAAATCATGACATTGCCACCTGTTAAAGCTGCGACTAGATACTCGTATTATTGGCTGCTGGCTGCTGCTATTTGTGTTTTATGCGCTTACCTTGCTTTATTTGGTTTTTCGTGGGCAAGAACAACATGCTGGCTGGCTAGCTGTCTGTGGGTATTTTGTTTTTGTTGTCATTGCGCATTCGGCATTGCCGAAGCTTTGGACATAACACAACCTCCCCCTTATGGTTACCCCTAAACCGCCTGTCTTAACCTGGTAATAAAGCCACATGTGAAGGCTTGTTGTTGCCGGCTTTTGACCGAAAACAGCTGAGTTTGGGGCCAGCAGCTGCTTTGTGTTTATATTTTTTCCACGAGCAGAGTCAGTGCCAGAGCGGAGGCAGCGTTTGCGCAGAAGCTCCAGAAAGCCGAAGCGGAAAGCCGAGCTTTCGGCCGGAGAACGGACGTATAAAATAGCGATTCCCCGCCGCTGGGCGACTCAGTCGTCTAACGGAGTTCAAACCAAGCTGAGCTGGAAACTAAGGTTCTTCAGGTGCTAAAAGCCCCGTGGAAAATCCAACGAGAAGTCAGTCGTAAAAATTTGGAAAAATCATACCAAGTCATAAACAAGTGCGTTCGAATATATATAAATATAAAGAGGAAAAGTAATAGTAATAATATACATACGTGAGTGGAGTGTGGCCCCAACAGAAATTGTAAATCAATAAGGCACAGAGTTAAAAAATAATAATAATAAATCGCCATTCAGTTGGGCAGTGTTCTTGAGACATGCAAAAGTAGTAGCCAGTGGAGTGTTAAAAATTTACAACAATAAAGCGACAGCACTTGCGAAACGTATTTTTTGCGAGTGTTTTTTTCTGCTATTTTTGCTACTATTTGCCGCCAACCTACCGACGACGCTGCCCCATCGCCGCCGCCTCAACAAAAGAACTTTGGTAGGTTTTGCTTTGTTTGCTTGCTGGATTTCATGCAAATTAAATTAAGCAATTAAACGAAAACACACACAAAAATTGTATTTGCTGCTGTCGCTGCTGTTGCTGCTGCTGCTGTGGTTCTTTAGATAGGTTTTTGTTTGGTTTTTTGGCGATTGGATTACCTCATGGTGTATGATTAGACCTCACCAGGTGATTGCAAAAGTTTCGTTATTAATTTTTTCTCTTGCTTTGGATTTGCCAATAATTACTGAACATTTACCCAATCGGTCAGTTATTGCAGTTGTTATCTGCACTAGTTTTCTTGCCTGCCCTCGTATGTATGAGAATACACTTTTTACTGTTTTTATTTTCGCGCTTTTCTCGTCTCCCATGAAAATTCTAATAAAAACTCACAAAACTTTTTTAATAACAACAAACGAAACGAAAGTGGGGAGGGGAGGGGGAGGTGGATGGTTGCCTGCACTGGAATATATTTAATTGAACAACAAAAAGAGAGGCAAACAAACAATCATAGGCAGGGCAGGAAAGTGGATTGTTGTTGCTCTCTTTGCCGCTCAAACGATTCACAATGGATCAAGAGTACATAGTACAGCTGCCACCTAGAACATAATAAATATTTAAAAAATAAATAATGTCAAAAAAACGTGAAGGGAAATGAAATATTCACAAGTTTTTGAAATGCACTAAAAATACCATGAAACCTAAAGAGTTGACGGGTTAAAATAAATAAATTAATAATAAATAGAAGGCTTAAAAATTTCATTAAATATATTTTTAAATCATTAAAGCTTAGGAAACTTGTGGAAAATAGCTATAAAGTGAATAAATCACTATTAAAAAATTCGTAATGCTTAAAAATTCTATATAAAATATTTTCTAAATCCCTTTCTATTATTATTTATTATTAAATTAGCTAAATACCATCAAGCAAAGTAAAAAAGTCGCTATAATCAATGTAAACAAACTAGGAGAGTTACTATTACAAGTTGATTTCTTAAATAAATCAAAACAATTATAACAAGTGGCACAATTTCAATTCTAAAAATACTTTTCACGAAATTTAATCAAAACTAATCAAATAAATGAATGCCCAAAAAATAGGCAAACTGAAATTAAAAAGGTCAACATTCATAGAGTCTATGAACCCCATTAAAAAAAATATATATATGCTTATAAGGACCCTCATTCTGTTTAAAAAAAAAGTACAAAGGCATGAAAGCAAATTTGGAAATGTGCAAACAAAAATTGGCTTTGGCAAACAGATTTGAAAATAAACCAAAACAAACCAAAAAAGCAATAAAAGAGCTTGGAAAAGTACGGGGCAAAATTGTTGAAAAATGTAACAAGTCAAAGGAATTTTTTTCCACGTCCATCTCCCCAGTTACAGTCCCCTTCCATTTCATTCTCTCTTCGCCAGGCCACATTTTTGCGATAATTTAAATAGAAAAGTTAACAAAAAAATATAAATAGAAACGAAATTTTGTTTGCTCTCACTGAAAACGTAAATAAAACTTGAATATTTGAAAAAAAGGATTGGTATGCATCGGGTAAAGTTTTGTGGATTTTGTGAATTTGAATTTGATGGAATTTTTAAAAAGCACAAAGAATGAGATACCCCCGCACTAAGCTTAAAGTTAATCAATCATAATGATTTAAAAATAAAAGCAGATATTCTCTATGTCTTGCCTGGCTGTTTCCACGATTTTCCCCCCAAAAAGTTCACGAGACTTGAAAAGATTAGAATAAATGCAAAGGAACTTTCCGGCTTTTTGATTTGGCTGATTTTCAACTTTTCTTTTAATGTCTTCCTGCTTTTGCCTCCTTGAGCCAGGCAAATATGCAAATGGAATGCGTTCAAGTATTTGTTGAGAATTAAACGGAAATAATTGAATTATGCTTAAATCAAATGAGAAGCATTTCGATTCGATTCCAGGGAAAGCCAACAGATTGGCTAAATAAATACGGTGGGAGATGAAAAACTAACCTACGGTAGCAAGAATAATGTAAATATTTACATCAAAGGACCAAGGAAAAACTCTCAAAGCGGAAAACTTATTTCTCTCAGGATTTTGTTGTTTTCTGACTTGAAATTTCTTCAAGTATAGTGTTTGACAGGCTGCAAGAAAAGCTGCCAATTAGAGCTGGATTTTCAGGCTGGGCTTAAGTCACAAAAATGCACAAAAATGAAAATCTTTTAAATAAATGAAAACTAGATTTTCGACAACACCAGAAGAGCAAATAAATCTTCACACGCTTCGGGCACTTGAAAAGATTTTCCTTATTTTTTTCCCCCCGAAAAATAAAATCCATAATTAATGGCCGAAATAAAAACATCTAAATCGAAAGAAAAGTTGAAGAAATGTGTGTGTAAAATTCTAAATTAAAGGATAAACTCACTTTTGTGTGGTAATTCCCCAAGGATGTGTTTCCACCCCAAGTACGAGAATGAATATGAATGTGCATCGTATGTTTGGGTAGCTTGAGTCGCCTGCATTGGGGATTTACCAGACCTCCAAAAAAAAAAAAAAACCAAATATAAAATGAAACAAAATTGTTCAACCAAAATTTATTCTGTTGTCGCTTTAGAATAGAGCAGCCACCAAGGACCAACTAAAAAAACGAAGGATAAAACACATAAAAATACAGATACAATTTGCCAGAAGCCAGCCAGCCAGCCAGTTGTTGGCCGAAAAAATTGTTGCTGAAGGACTGCAGTCACTGTGGGCAAAGGGCGGGAATCTTTATTTTAAAAATAACATTTATTAACTCTTAAATAATGTGTAGTATTTTTAGTGGAATTATATAAATTTTTAGATTATCTAAAGATGAGTTTGGAAAGGGTCTTAATATTTAATCAAGTAAGAGCTAAAAACTATTCGGATATTATATTGCATTGTAAATAATAAATTATAATTATCGATAATACAACAATATTTTGATTCTTTAAATCTATCTTTTCTGTCGATTATTGTGACAGGTCAACCCATAAAGTTCGATAAATTTAAATTTCTTAGTTATTAATTTTAGTAAGTATAAAAGGATTTCATATCTATTTTTCTATACTTGACACCTTATTGATATCAGCTTTATTTCTCGAAATAATCTATAGCCAAACCAACCCTCATTAAATATCATGCGTTCCCCATCAAAAGGGTATCAAATGATGCTTAGAAGTCTTCTCTTTTGACAGCTTTCCAGCTCATTGTGTGCCCATTGTATGGGCAAGTGGAGACGAGCGTCAAGTGACTGAGCCAAAGTCACATGAGTGCAATTTTAAAACAGTGAAAGATATATAAAGCAAAGGCAAACAACTGATCAAATCTCGCCGCTATTGCAATGGGCGTCGTTTTCCGAAATGACAGCTTAGATGTACTCCCATAAAAAAATATAGACGAGAGAGAAAGAGTAACCTGGCTGACTGGCTGGCTCACTGGCGACGAGGGCCAAGAACGAAGATGGCAAACAACTGAGGTTGCAATAAATCCCCGGCAAGACAAGCAAAAGGAGCTGCTGCAATTGAACCGCCTGCTCCTTGGTCCTTTCGGTACCCTCCTTCCAGTCGTGCTCAATCCTCAAACGACCGCCATCCTTCGTCCTTCGTCCTGGGTCGAATAGCGCAACAGAATGTCAATTACTTGAATGTGAGGTTAGGTCAAAGCTATACAGCCGAGGCTTGATTTTCATTTGGAAAATTCCCTGCCCTGCCCTGGTCAGTGGGAAAAACTATTGGGAGCGCTCCTCTGATTGCCTCTCGGTTACTTTGACTAATTTCGGGTTTGTTGCAGTCGGAAAGCAAATCGTCTTGCGGAAAGCAATAAATTTTTGTTCAGGAAATTTAATGGATTAAGGGATGTGAGAAATTTTCCCTTGATTTGAGGTCTGATTTTTCATATTCAAGCTGCATTTCTTACCTCAACCACCATCACTCCCAGCATTGCACTGCGTCTGTGCACTTGGAGAAAGCGAGTTAGTTTTGAAAATAAATTGAAAGAGCAAGAAACTTTTTTTCTAAAAATAAAATTCTAAATAGAAGCTTATATAAATTATTATATATTTTATTTTATTTTTAATTTAAATAGCCAAACAAAATATTTAACAAAAAGAATATTCGTTGTAAGACTTAAATTAAATTTCTGCCTTTCTAAAGTTAAGAGAATAATTTGTTAAATAACCAATCATTTAAATTAATTAAATCGAAATCTAAACAAACATAATCTACCAAGGAAAATCCATCATATTTCAGACTGAACTTAATTTTCCCAGTGTGTACGTTTCAGAAAAAATAAGCTAAAGTTGAGCTTTTCGTTCTTGGTCCAAGTCCAAAGCGTTTTTCAGTGGGTTTTCCCCATTTATCGATGGCCTGCTTGCATGTTTGTCTGTCAATTGGATTTCGTCCTGGAAGTGAGCTTTGAGTTTTGAGTTTCCTTTTTTGAGGTCCAAAGCCAGAGTCGTGGCACTTGGCCGCCTTTGAGCTGTGAACATGCAAGGGGCTGGCCTGGTCAAATGCCTCCTCGGCATCCTGGCTGGCTTGCTCCTCGTTTGCAGGTTTCCTTTGTGCCTGTGGGCTTGGAATTCCGGCTTAGAATTGGAGTTTGAAAATTGTTCGCATGCCTTAACATCGCTTCAGTCGTTGAATATCTGAAATATATAATCTCAGGTTGAAGAAAAAAATAACCCCTGAACAATGGCGTGAATAATATTAATTAGCCAGCTTAGCTTAATCATTAAGTGGAATCAGCAAAGGGTTAATGAGGTGGGCTTATTTGAATAATAAAACAAGTAATTGTGGTTAATGTATAGGCAGTCTTTTATATAATTCTATTTATATTTTTCTAGTGAAAATGGAGACAAATTTGAATTGTAATTTTCTGTTTATATTTAAATTCTTGTCTCATTAAAATAATTTAAAAATCATTTGGAAATAACAGAAATAATTACAAGCATAACTATTAAATACAAATATACTTGGTATGTTTTATATAAATTTCAAGACGAGTTAAAAAGTTTCTGCTTTGGTAAATCTGTGCTCAACTTGATAAACAACGACAAAGGAACATAAACACAAAAAAGCCAGACCGAGAAGGACTCAGACTATGACTATAACAGAATTTACTTCGCGAAACCGCGCTATGGTTACACTTTAATTAATTCGAATGAACTTTAAATGATACAATAAAATATGTAAAAAATATTTATTATTGTTTTATCGAAAGAAAAGCAGGGAATTGTAAGCCACAATTTAAAATATTTGAATATTTTTAGGGAATGTAAATGTTTTTATTTATTTTTTTTATTTTCTATGTATTTATTAATTAATAAATACATTTCGTAGAACTAATTTTTCAAGATTCATAAATCATGTATTGGTTTTGACAGCAAGAAATGAGAATTATTAAACTTTGGGAAATTAAAATATTAAAATAATATTTGTAATGTTTTAAAAATGAAATCAGAGTTAATTTACTTTAAATACTTCCTTTCTTCAGATCTTAGATATAATTAATATATAATTTTTGCATTATATAAGCTTAGTTTTTAATATATTTTTCCTCAAGTGCATAGCCAGCGAGTGACGTCTTCTGGCTGTGATGGAAGCAGTCGTAGAAGTCGTCGCATCAAAATGAATGGATATAGTTTAAGTGTAGGAAAAACATGCCCGAAACGGAAGAACTAATGGATGGATGTATGGCTGGCTGGTTGTCTAAAAGATGGCCTGTGACAGAGGGCCGAGGGAGGGCAGTGGTTTATATAGCCAGAACTGTCAGATCTGATGGGACTACTGCTGTTGTTATTGTTGTTGTTGCCGACTTTATTCTATGAACTCAGAACGCGTCGCGTCATTCGCAATTTTTCTATTGTTTGCGCAGTGTTTTCTATTTTTTTTTTGTTCCTTTTTTGCACGTTACGTCTGTTTGTCTGACAGCTGAGCACTGTTTATATGCCAGACATATACAGATATGTAGGTTTGTACCCAACGTTCATATATATCCGGCTATATACGCTTACATACAGACGGGGGTGTGTGCTCCGACGACTCCCTGTCGACGGAGTTCGCTCGTATTACCCTGTCAATCTTTACTTTCGTGAGCTCGTTTGTAACATTTTCGCACTGCAAGTGAGTGGGGGAAATTGTGGAGGTGTTTTAGGCTGTTCTTTCTTGTTTTTTCCCTTTTCGTCGAACTATATATAGTCCTGGTACGGGACATTGACGGACAAGTGCGCAGCAAACTATTTTGGCTGTAGTTTGACAAGAGAAAATTTCGACGCAGTAAGTAAGTTGTTTTTGATGGAAAGTTCTTTAAGTAATTAGGTATATCATATACTTAGTTCTTGAACTCTTTAAGAGCTTAAAACAAATTGTAAAACCCCTTAATAGTTTTTATCCATATGGACATATTAAAATCTTCCCAAAAACAAAGCCCACAAAAAAAGAGCAAATAGCGGCAGGCGGGTAGGAAAAAAAGCCGCGATGAAGGCTTTGTCCATGTTCGCTGCTGGAGAAATGAGCAAAAATTCCACCGAAATGGCAAAAGGAAGGCAACAAGGACTGGGACAAGGGACTTGGGGGACAGACAGACACGCTGCCTTGTGTGACACAAGTGACACTATTTTCTGGCGCTGCCACCACAGTGCCACAAGTAGAAATTCGCTAATGCTCGCCGTTGCAGGCGGCACCACTGGGGATGCAGCGCCATGTTGCAATTATTATTTCCGGCTGGAAGCGAAAAATAAAGTTGGATATGCAATGAGCAGGAAGAGCAGCAGCACACGCCAAAGCACACACAGGCGTGGCGTGCGAAAAAATGAGGCCTGCGCGAATAACACTCATACGCAGCGTTGGCCAGCCACAAAATCGCATCGGTGATGAGAGCGTGAAAAGGGGCTTGTACGAATTTGTTAAATGTAATTTAAGCTTAAGGGAACTGAAATTAATTAGAATAATTAATATTTAAAAGGAAAGAGTGATTATGAATACTTTTTTGACTTCTTTTTAAATATATTCGATAAAGCTATGTAAATTAGTAGGACAGAGATAAACGAAGTTTTATAGAAAGCAAATTGCCTTAAAAGCATTTTTATTATATTATTTATAATATTTATAAACAATTTCTAATTTTCTAATAAATTTAAAAAGACTTCTAAACCTCCTTTTGTTATATTAAAAATTTATCATAGTTTTTTTATTGGTAATTTTTTGTTTTTTTCGTTTTTAAGCTTAGAGGTAATCATAATTTCCCCAAAATTTATATTTTATTTTGAGGTTTTATTTTCGAAGGCAGCTTAGTCCTATCCGTCACGAAGATATCTCTTTATCCTGGGCCTTCACTGTTCTTTTTTTTGCCGCGACTACTGCCTGGATTCCGGCCCATCATCAGAGGCAGCGAAAAAATAACCGTACGTAGCTGGTTCTGCGACGCCGTTTCCTTCTTTTGTTTGTGTGCAGCGCATAATTTGCGAGACAAACATGCAAAAATGCCCCAGAAGTGAAAAAAATATCCTCTACATCCAACCTACATCCCAGGATCCATGCATATATACATACATATATGCACTGCGCGGCCCGAAAAGGGAGAACAATTCCCCGGCAAGTTGAAGTGCAAAATGGCGGGAGCAAAGGACTCGAAAGGGGCGGTAAAAACGGAGGTCCTTCGTATGGAGGGGCCGGGAAATGGGTTGTGCGCCTTGTGTGCGGTTGCAGGCTGAAGATTTTGAAGTTTTTGCGCCCAGTCTCTGGGCCGCTGTTCGTTTCGTTTCGCTTCAAGACGCAGAGTTTATCTTGCGCTTAGGCGCAACGGCCGCGAGTTGCAACCAACGGCTTCATCTCAAAGGCTCTTTGCTGGTTCCAAGTGGTAGTAGTATGTGTGGAGCACTGGAAGAAAATTAAGTAACTAGAAAATATTGTTTTAAATTTGGGTAATGCAGAAAATAAGAGGTTGTGTGTGGTGAGAAGCCCTGAAAGAAAATTAAGCATATAGAAAATATTGTTTTTAATTTGCGGAATTCTGAATAATAATAGGTAGCATTTTTAGTAGAAATTATAATTAATAATTAGTCATGATAATCAAGAGACTTTCATGAAGAGAACACACACAAACTAATAAAATAAATATACATTAAAATAATAAGTATTTTCAACAAAAATTCCAAATACGTATTCTAAAGGTTTTTAATATATTTTTTTTAATAAACTCAATATATAATAAAAACTAAATTAAATTTAAAAAATGTATAAACTTAATTATAATACAAATCCCTCCTAAAATTCACATATAACCTTATTGTTTCAAATGCACTGGATTATTTTCACCTGCACTAGCTATGAGTTTTGTACCTGATTACCCTTCTTTTTTTTCTGCCGAGTGGCTCGTTCGGTGTGGCAGCTTTTGTGGGCTTTTTGACTTGTTTATGGCCATAAGTTGATTTCGGAAATGGAATTCTCAAAAAGGGATTTGGCTGCCGGCTCGGCCCGAAACCTCATTATTGGACTTCAAAGCGAATGGTAAATCCCGCGGCCAAAAAACCCGGTCAAAAATGGCCTCCGTTTATTTAAAGGAAAATAAACCGCACCGCCGGCAGTCAGTACACACACCACCCCACCATTATCTCCACACACACTTACCCAGACACAACAAAAAATTGATCAATTTTTTTTTATCCTGTTTCCCTCTTCATTGTCTCGGTTCCAAGAGCAGAGGAAGGATATTATTGACTAATGGCTGCAGTCGAGGGAAATTTATGGTCCTCAGATGGATGGCTGTGTGTGTGTGCGAGTGTGTTGTGTGTGTTTGCTCGGATGTGTGCGAGTTAATGAACATTTTTGATGGTAATTGAATGGGACGCTCGGGTTTGCCGCCGTAGTTATGTCTGATGTATTGCACGCCGCCCTCACCTCGGGGCATAAAATATATAATTTATACATGCGATTGATAAGCGGAATGAATTTGTCATGTCTCAGAAATCTGATTCCCAGATGCTGATTGCGGGTTAAGCAGAAAAAAACACAAAAATAATAGAAAAAATAACCAAAACAAAAGCCAAGTAGTGAGTAAATAAATAATTATTGCGAGGCGTTTCGTGCCTGTCACCGCAATGAAATCCAAAACTTTCAATTTGCTTGAGAATTGCACAGTGGTTTTCCGAAAAAAGGGAAAATAATACAAATGAAATGGAAACGTAAAAATGGAAACAAGTTGCAAATAAACAAAAAGCCAAATCCCTTGTAGCAACAAAAAATACAAAATACAGCGGAAAGAAAACAGAGAAAAGGGTTAAAGTAGCAAGTGAAAGAAAACAAAAGAAAAACATTTGTTTAGCACTTGAAAAATGTGCTCGACTGCACAGGGAACGGCGAAAATTCTGCGGCCCCTGATCATGTGGTTCCCCTTTTTCCCGAACCCTTCTGCCCCCTTCCCATCTGCCCTTTTAGACTTGTCAACCTTTATATGAACATTTTTGAGGGCTTTTTTTTTTTTTTGGTTTGGTTTTTCCTAGTTAGACTTTGTGAACCCAAAAGGGGTCTGCGTGTGCCTGCATTTGTCGCTTTTCTATATGGGTTGAACAGTGGGAGGGGTTTATTTATTTTTAATATTTATATTAAATTAAAATT
>JAEIII010019504.1:0-12264 GCA_018905755.1 Drosophila ohnishii | reverse complement strand
AACCATCTTCGGTTCCAACAACCTGTATGCTCGTCTCGACTCCACCGATGCAACATCCCTGTTCGTTGCAAACGATGGCAACGAAACGCTGGACGGCGCGTCTTCCGCATTCGGTATCCACGCATTCGGTAACGTTGCGGGCACGACCGGTACGCAGACGTTCATCGGTGGTTCTGCTTCCGATACGCTGGTTGGCGGTGTTGGCAACGCAACCCTGACGGGTGGCTCTGGCGCAGCAAACGTCTTCGGCTTCCGCGACGGGATCGCAGGCGCTGACTACACGATCACCGACTTCGGTAGCGCTGCTGGCAACTCTGTGCTGCTGGTTGATTATGACTACACGGCGTCTCAGTTCCAGCAGGATGTGCTGGATAAGGCTGCTCATAACGGCAACAACACGACGATCACCCTGTCTGACGACAGCAAGATCACTTTTGTTGATGTTTCCAGCCTGACGTCCAACCAGTTCAGCGGCCTGAAGTAAAATTCAGCCCTCAATTGGTTTGAGTGTTAAAGGGAACCGGGCCGAAAGGCCCGGTTTTCTTTTGTGAGGACTATTTTTACTTATTTTCCAAGTCTTTATTGTGCTGAGAGAGTGACGCCTGTGAGTGATTTGAGTGAAGATTCAGAAAAAATCAGACAGGTTTTAACGCAAGCCGAAGCCTTGTCAGCCAGCTACCGTGCCAGCGCCCGGATTCAGGGCATGCGGGTTGATGGCCTGCTGCATGAAGCTGGCAGCCTGCGTCATGCGCTGGAAACCCAGCGGCATACACTCTCATGGCGTGTTACGGCCCCTTTGCGCGTTGTGCGCCATCTGATGAAAGGGCAATTGCCAACCGGGCAAAAAATCCCCGTCGTCTATCAGCGCGTCCGGGAAATCTATCAGGATGAAGGCCTGAAGGGGGTTACGCAGCGGCTTCAGGCTCGCCTGCCGGGCACCCGGCTGGGGAGAACCGTGGCCCGGTATAGATCGGGTGGGCAGAAACCGGCACCTGCACAGGAGTCTGCGTCTCAAAATCCCGCGCTCAAACATAGCGCAGAGCTGAGGCCCGTTACGCCGGAAGAACGGCAGAAAGCGCTTGAGGCCGTTTATAAACGACCGCTTGAGGCTGACACTCTTGACCAGCTTACACCGCGTATTCTGATTATTGCCGAACTCACCTTACGGCAGTGTGCAAAATACCGCGTCTGGCAGAAAGAGGAGCAATTGCGGTCTCTGGGCTGGACAGTCGATGTGGTGGACTGGCGGGACGCACAAAAAGCACTTTCAGCGCTGCAACTCTGTACGGAAGTTATTTTTTACAGGGTTCCGGCATTTGAATCTGTTGAAAATCTTCTTCATGAAACGCGGCGGCTGGGTCTGTCCCCCTGGTGGGAGGTGGATGATCTGATTTTCTCTGCCGAACTGTATCAGGAGAACGGAAACCTCCAGACGCTGGACACTGCGGAACAGAAACAGATCCTGTTTGGTGTCAGGCTGTTCAGAAAATGTCTTCTGTCCTGTGACCGCGCGATAGCATCCACCCGCGTTCTGGCGCAGGCCATGCTGGATGCCGGGATTCCCTCAACCGTGGTGATTGAAAATGCACTGGACCAGCAAACCATAGAGATTGCGGAAAGTCTGTCAGAACGCGGCGTGCCTACGCATGATACGACGCAGGAAATCCGGATTGTCTATGGCTCCGGCACCAAGACGCATGATGCGGATTTCCGGGTGGCGGCGAGCGGGATTCTTGCCGCGATGCAGAGGGACTCGCGTCTTACCCTCCATATTATTGGCGATCTCACACTTCCCGAGAGTTTTGAGGCCGTTAAAGAACGGGTGCAAACCCTTGCCGGGCGTGATTACGCGGCCTATCTGGGGCTTCTGGCGCAGGCCGATATAACTATTGCACCGCTTGAGCCAACGATTTTCAATGATGCCAAAAGTAATATCAAATTTCTTGAAGCCGCCATCCTGAAAATCCCCTCAGTCTGCTCTCCGCGTGATGCGTTTTTACAAGTTATGCAGGACGGGAAAAACGGGCTTCTGGCGGAGGAAGACACACAGTGGCGGGATGCGATCCTGCGTCTGGCCGCTGATCCTGACCTGAGATTACAGCTTGGTCAGCAGGCTTATGAGGATGTTCTGGGCCGGTACAGTCCTGCCCAGATTACCAGGCAGCAGGTTCTGTCGGTTTTTGGACGCCCTGTTGATAAACGGCCTGCCGCCAGCCTGCGGGTGCTGTGTGCGAATGTCTACTTCACGCCACGCTCTTTTGGGGGCGCGACGTTTGTCGCGGAGGAGATGGTGCGCCGGTTGCAGCGCCTGCCGGATATGGATGTCTCAGTGGTGACATCCCGCCCGGAACTGCACAATCGGGGCAATGCGTCTATCCGCTATAGTGCGGAAGGCGGTCTTGTTCTGGGCGTGCGTGTTCCGCCGGATCATGACCGGGTTGGCGCTCTGGATAATGAGGCCGCAACGGATCTGTTCCGGGGCTGGCTTGCCGCTGTAAAGCCGGATGTTGCCCATTTTCATGCCACGCAAGGCCTTGGTCTGGGCATGTTGCGCGCCTGTATTGAAGCCGGTGTGCCATATATTGTGACCGTGCATGATGCCTGGTGGCTGTGTGAGCGCCAGTTTATGGTGAAGGCTGACGGGCAGTATTGTTTTCAGGAAAAAATCAATCAGCGCGTGTGTCAGATGTGCGTGCCGGAAGCGCGCCATCTGTCAGAACGGGCGGAAATGATGCGGGCCGCGCTGGAAGGGGCGGCGTTGCTGCTTTCCCCCAGTGAGACCCATCGCCAGTTGTTTATTGCCAACGGGATTTCTCCGGAGCGTATTCTGGTAAACCGGAATGGGTTTGTCTGGCCTGCACAGCCTCGGACCCCGCGTAAGCCCGGCAGCCCGCTGCGTTTTGGGTATGTTGGGGGCACGGAAGATATCAAAGGCTATTCTCTGGTGCGACGGGCGTTTCAGGCTCTGGCGGACAGCAACTGGGAGTTGCGGGTTGTTGATAATAAGCTGAATCTGGGCATTCGCTCCGTTTATACGGAATCCTGGAAAGTCAAAGGGACCGTTACGACCATTCCGGCTTATAAGCCTGAGACAATGGATGCTTTTTTTGACGGAATTGATGTGTTGCTTTTCCCGTCTCAGTGGAAAGAAAGCTACGGTCTGACTGTAAGGGAAGCCCTTGCGCGCGATGTATGGGTGATTGCGACGGGGCCGGGCGGACAGTCCGAAGATCTGGTAGACGGCGTGAATGGTACGGTCATTGCCATTGATGGGCGACCGGAGACCTTGCAGAAAGCCGTTGAGGCGCTTCTGAAAAACCCTGAACGCCTGACAGGCTACGTCAATCCGTTCAAGCAGCAGCTTGCGACGTTTGAAGAGCAGGCTGCGGAACTGGAAGGGATTCTTCGAGACGTGGTGGAGACCAGAACCGCTAGCGCTCAGTGCCTCGCCGACGGTCTTTCCGCCATTTCAGCCGATCCCACTGATTCATGAGCGCGTAGACCGCGCGCCCTTTCCATGTGGGATGCAGGGTGAGGGGGCGCGATGGATGCTGACTCAGATAGGCTTCAATCCATTCCGGCTGGAAACCGTTTTCAGTCGGGATAAGTGTGCGCCAGTCTTCAAGATACGGAATACTGAACGGATTGTCCCGTAAGACTTCCTGTTTGAGGAATGGCACAGTTTCCGTCTGAACCATGTCGCGCCAGTGTGTGTGCATCGGGTTGGCAGGGAAAAAGCGGGCGAGTGGCCTATCAAGATCACTCCATGCCGCATGAAGGGGAATGTTCGCGGCTTTCAGGGCGACGGACAGGCCGAGTTCACCATGCCAGATGATTTCATCCCGTGACATTTCGGCAAATGGAAGGGTCAGAACACGCTGGACTGAGGGCGTGCGAAAGGCTGCCTGCGACAGTCCGATAAACCAGGATTGCAGATGCGGGGTTATGGCGCGTGAGGCCACCAGCCCCCAGGCGGGACGCTGGCTTGCCTTCAGTTTTTTCAGCAGAGGAGGCAGGGGCGTGAAGGGGCCAAAAACGCTGTCATTAGCAAAAAGGATGTAAGGCGCGTCTTCAGCGAGTCCTTTTTGCAGTAAAAATTGCCATGCTCCAAAATCCAGACCGCCATTTGGCCTCGTCCACGCCTGAATTCCATGGTTATTACAAAATTTCTGTGTGCTTTCATGAATAGTCTCTGCACCAGAGAGAATAATGTGCAGAACAACACCACAAGATAATAGGTTTTTCAGGTAAAAACGGGTATGAAGAGGAATGTTCCCATCCGGGACATAGCATGCAAACAGGCAGATTGTTCCTGTGGGCAAAACGGTGGATGAAGTGCTTTCAACCTGTTTTTTTGTTATGCCTGCGGGAAAAATCGGAACTGATTGCATTTTTAATTTGGTTTTTCCGGTGAAATATGACTATCAAGCCGCGAGCGTTGCTGATTATAGTAGCCTAAGAATTGTTACTCACATAGTTCTGTCTGAAAGGGAGTTAAAGTCTCAATGAGCAAGGCCTTTATTGCTGCGGTGATCCAGGACTCGATCAACTGCACCGGCGTTGCCGCCAATCAGGCTGCGAACGACCTTCTGGATGCGATTGTAGAAGAATTGAAGCGTGAAGGCGGGTTTACCCTTCCGTCTTTCGGCACATTCACAGTTCGCAAGACAAAGGCGCGCAAAGCTCTGAATCCGCGGACGGGTGAGCCTGTAAAAGTGAAAGCCGGTAAAACGGTACGCTTTAAAGCCAGCCCCAATCTGAAAAAAGCCGTCTAAGTATTTTTTACGTTACGCTGTGCTTTTTCAAAACGGCTCTGAGGACCTCCTCAGAGCCGTTTTTTTTTGCCCTTTTTGCCAGAGTTGGTGCTGACTTCCGATAAACCCGAAACCCTTAGAGAGGCTTTTCGTCGGGTGTGATATCGTCCAGCCGGTCAAGCTCCCGCAGGCCGGGGAACAGCGCCATCCACACTGCTGTAATAACCAGTGTGCCAATACCGCCAACAACCACGGCGGGAACGGCCCCTATGGCGCTGGCCAGCATCCCGCTTTCAAATTCACCCAACTGGTTTGAGGACCCGATAAACAGCATGTTCACGGCTGAAACGCGCCCGCGCATTTCATCCGGTGTGCCAAGCTGAACCAGCGCACTCCGCACCATGACGCTGATGACGTCCGCGCCACCCAGCACGGCCAGAGCCAGGATGGAAACCGGAATGGAACGGGAGAGGCCAAAAATAATGGTGGCAACCCCGAAAATCATGACAGAGACAAACATCCACCGGCCCGCATGGCGGCCGAGCGGATAGCGGGCCAGCACTGTGGCAACCAGCAGGGCACCAATGGCCGGAGCAGCCCGCAGCAAGCCGAGTCCCCACGGGCCTGCATGCAGGATATCCGTGGCAAAAAGCGGCAACATGGCCGTCGCACCGCCCAGCAGAACGGCAAACAGATCAAGCGAGAGTGCGCCCAGCATCGCGGGCTTCCGGCGCAGGAAGGAAATGCCGCCAAAAACAGCCGCCAGTGTGGCGGGTTGGCGAGGGCGGGCGGGAAAGCGCAACGTCATGCTGGTTGTTGCCAGAGCGGCAATGGCAAAGCCTGCCGCACAGAGCGCGTAACAGACACCTGCTCCCAGCCCGTACAGCAAGCCCCCCAGAGAGGGACCAGCAATGGAGGCGACCTGAAACAGGGATGAGGAGAGGGCGGCCGCCCGTGGAAACACCGAGGTAGGCACAAGAGACGGCAGAAAGGTCTGCTGCGCGGGCATTTCAAAGGCCCGGCAGACGCCAAACAGCGCCACCAGCCCGTAAATCATGCCCGGTGCGAGAAAATGGGCAAAAGATGCCAGCGCCATGAAGGCTGCGGCCAGTGCCTCAATGGCCTGACAGGTGATGACAATGCGCCGCCGGTCATGCTGGTCCGCTGCGTGACCAGCGGGGAAAATAAACGCCACCATCGGCAAAAACTGGGCAAGCCCGACAAACCCGAGGGCTGCCGCGCTATGGGTCAGCGCATAAATCTGCCATCCGACAGCAACGGCCTGAACCTGAGAAGAAAATGCGCCGAGCGTGCGGGATGTGAGGGCCGCAACAAGACCGGGCTGCGATAAAAGAGGGGGAGGGGCTGCCGGATTATTTTCCATAGAGACGAGTCATAACAGGAGGGGCTGGTAACCGCCTATCCTTTTGGAGCAGCGTTCTTTTAAATAAAATGCGATGTCTGGAAAGTGGCTGGGGCGGGAGGATTCGAACCTCCGCATGGCGGAATCAAAATCCGCTGCCTTACCGCTTGGCTACGCCCCAAAAATGCGGTTGGCTCTTATTAAGGCCAACCTGTAGGATTCGTAAAGAGTGGGAACGCGCTGTTTTTTCTTCCCCGGGAAATTTTCAGGCGTGTGAGGGGGCGGGAGAAGCGTCCGGTTCTTCAAAATCCAGATCCGGCAGACCGCCGTCTTCCAGTGCGCTGTCTGCCGGGAACAGGCGGAAGCGGGCTGCTTTATTCAGCGCCAGATCAAGCGCTGCCATGGTGGAACCCATATCCGCGCTATCATCTTTTTCCCATGCGCGCAGCGTATGCGTCCAGATGGCAACCACCATATTGATGCGGACCAGCCCGCCCAGTCCGGTAACGCTGATCCCGGCGGCGTCGGCCATCCAGCGCATGCTTTCCAGCGTGGCGCCACCCAGCAGCAGCGTCAGCGGCGGGTCCATCGGCAGGGCACGCAGAACGGCGCGGATGCCGTGCCGATACTGCTGAAAAACGTCCAGACGGCGCATCAGCAGATCAAACAGACGCTCGCGCGGCGACCCAAAGGTTGTGTTATCGGCCAGAGCGGACTCGTCAGCCATGCGGCCCAGCCGGAGCAGCAGAGAGGCCCGGCAGGGAAAGCGTTCGCGCGTCTGCGGGAAAGACAGGCCCGCGGAACGGGCGGCATCCAGCAGAGAGACAGACGCCCAGCCCCCGTGTTCCGCCTGTGTCATGGCGGCACTCAGAAGGGCGGCGTCAAAGTCATCATGATCCATAAGAAGAAGCCTGTTCGCAGAAAAATAGAGACTTTAAGGCAGCCTGTCAGGCGCCTGTGTCAGGTTGAAAGCTCTTTGGCGCGTCTTGCCGCAGCCGCAACGGCACGCGGCACAATGGCGGGCCATGCGTCAGGAGCCATGAAGATTTTAAGGGCTTCTGCCGTGGTCCCGCCGGGGCTGGTGACGCGGCGGCGCAGTTCCTCAGCCTCTGCCGGAGACTGGTTGAGCAGAGCTCCCGCGCCATAAATGGTTTTACGGGCCAGTGTGCGGGCCGTTTCAACGGGAAGCCCCTGTTCTACACCAGCCTTTTCCAGCAGTTCCGCCAGCAGGAAGATATAAGCCGGGCCACTGCCGGAAATAGCGGTGACGGAGTCAATCAGCTCTTCCCGCTCAACCCAGACCGTTTCCCCCACAGCGTGCAGCAGTGCGTCACACTGCGCTTTCTGCGTGTCGGTCGCGTGAGGGGGCGCATACAGTCCGCTCATCCCGGCACCAATAGCACAGGGGGTGTTGGGCATGGCGCGGATAATAACGGGCTGCGCCTGAGGGTTCCCGTGCTGGTAGCGGTCCGTCAGGCTCTCCACCGTGCGGCCTGCCATAACGGAGAGCAGCGTCGCATTAGGGAAGCGCCGGGCCAGAGCTTCCAGCGTCGGGTCGGCTTTCTGGGGTTTGACGGCCAGAATAATGACGTCTGGCTGAAAGTCAGCCGGCACATCGTCCAGCGTAGCGGCCAGATGATGGGGAGCGGGCAGGGTGCGGTCATGCCGGTCCAGCACGACGGAGGGTTTCAGGCCGTGCGCCATCCAGCCTTCCAGCATGGCGCCGCCCATCTGGCCGCAGCCAACCAGCAGAACAGACGGCAGGGGAGAGGTTGGGGTCGTCATTACGCTTCTCCCTGACAATCCAGCATGGCAACGGCCAGCGCATCTGCCGGGCTTTGCCCACCCCACAGGAAAAACTGAAAGGCGGGGTAAAAGCGCTCACATTCCGTCAGAGCGATGTCGATCATATCTTCAAATACTTCGATGGAGAGACTGGTGCCACGCAGAAGCAGCGCGTGGCGGAACAGCAGCACGCCATCGTCCTGATCGAGACTGAAATGGCCGATCCACATGCGTTCATTGGCCATGCCGATCAGCTCATACAGTGGGCGCTGCTGCGCCTGCGGCGCTTTGAGGTCAAAGGCACAGGTAAAATGCATGGCCCCGAGTTCTGCTGACCATGAGAAAAACAACCCGTAATCACACCATTTGCCGGGTGCTTCCACGGCCATTTCGGTCGCGTTGCAGCGTTCAAAATTCCAGCCATGTCCACAAATGACCTGTTCCATCAGGTCCAGCGGATTAACGGGGGCGGAGGGGGTGTTTGTGCTTAACGCGGGCATGGCTCACTCTCGGCTGCAAGGTGAAGCGGGCAGAGTACAGTCTGACCGAAGGGGCAGGGCACGCAGGCCCGGCCTGTTCCCGGAAAGACGATGCGCTCAGGACGTATGCGGGGCGTGGTGTGCGTGGGTGGTGTGGCTGGACTGCTCCAGCGCTTCAACACGCGCTTCCAGCGCGGCCAGACGGCGTTCCGCTTCTTCCTGCCCGATACGGGCGCGGGCGGCGAGTTCACGCACGACTTCAAATTCTTCACGCCGTACAACCTGAAGGCTGGTCAGCACTTCATCCACGCGGCTGCGCACAATGGCGTTCAGCTCTTCCTTAGCGCCTGTCAGGGCGGACAAAGCACCGCCGGCCACACCAGCAAGATCATCAAAAAAGCGCGGTTTGTCAGACATTGCCGGTTCTCCGTTCAGAAAGTTCAGTCGTCTTCCTTAGGCTTATAGTCAGTCTGCGGGCAGGAGGCTATCGCTTCTTTGGAAATGTCTGGACAGCGTTTGTCTGACCGGGGTGCAGTTCACGCCTGCCTTTGTTGTCCATTGACCGCGCCCCGGAGCGTTCCCATTATTTAAAGTAAGAATTTGAAACCATGACATGGGCCGCACGGACAAAGAATGCGGTCTGTGTACGAGACGCGGAGAAACAGACTTTATGGATAACATGACGGCGGAGGCATTTCTAAAACCCCGCCTTGAGGCCCTTGTGCGGGACGCCGACAAAGCCGGATACAGTCAGGACGTGACGGTCGCCCTGCTGATCAGCCTGTTGGACACACTGAATTTTGGGGCAGACCCCAATCCGCCGTCTGATCAGGGAGGTGCAGCATGAGTGTGCGTGATCCGTATGAGGTTCTTGGTGTTTCCAAAACGGCCAGTCAGGATGAAATCCGCAAGGCTTACCGTAACCTTGCCAAGAAATACCACCCGGACCTGAACCCCGGAGACAAGGTCGCGGAAGAACAGTTCAAAGCGATCGGGCAGGCGAATGATCTGCTTTCCGATACGGAAAAACGCGGCCGGTTTGACCGGGGGGAAATTGATGCCTCCGGGCAGGAGCGCCATCCCGGTTTTGGGGGTGGTGCAGGCTATGGCAACTATGGGGCCGGGCCGGGTGGCTTCCGCTACAGCGGGGGTGCCGGGCAGGGCTTTTCCGAGGAAGACCTCGGGGATCTGTTCAGCGGCATGTTCACGGGCCGTGGGCGGCGTTCTGCCGGGCCGCGGAAAGGGGCTGACCGGTCTTATTCGCTCAAGGTCAGTTTTCTGGACTCCGTCACGGGCGGGAAATCCCGCATCACGCTGCCAGAAGGGGCGACGCTGGATGTCCGTATCCCGCCGGGGATTGAAGATGGGCAGACCCTGCGCCTCCGCGGCAAAGGTGGCCCCGGTGTGCAGGGTGGCCCGGATGGCGATGCCTTGATTACGGTGACTGTCCAGCCCGACGCCACTTACACGCGGGATGGGTTTGATCTGACGGAAGTGCTGCCGGTGGATCTGAAAACAGCCGTGCTCGGTGGGCCGATTACAGTCCCGACGCCGACCGGCCCGGTGAAAATGAACGTGCCCCCACAGTCCGACAGCGGCACCAAGCTGCGTTTACGGGGGAAGGGTGTGCAGGCGCATGGAGCGCGGGAGGCCGGTAATCTGTACGTGACGTTGCAGATCAAAATCGGAAAGCCGGACGCCGCGCTGGAAGAGTTCCTGAAAAACTGGACGCCTGAGAACGCCGAGTAACGTCAGACCCTCCTGTGCCTGAACCATAGACGGGCAGGCACAGGGAGGTCGCCCATTCGGGGCGAGAGGGATGCGTCAGTTGTTCCGGTAGAGGGGGAGGTCCAGCTTATGGGTGCCTTCTCCCGTAATCTGGATCTGTGCACTGTTTTCTGAAACCAGTCTGAAGGTTACAGTCAGGTCGTCCTGCTTGCCGGACCATGCAGTGCCAGACGTGCGGGAGAGGCTGAAATGGTCCTGCCCGACAATTTTCTTCAGGGACTCAGGCAGTGTAACCAGCAGCCGTTCTGCCGGTCCGGACGCTTTGTTGGCAGCAACAGTGATCGGGTCCATTGCCATAATGGCCCACTGGCCTGCAAAGGCTGAGGTCTCATAATGCGTCTGAGCAGCCGGAGCCTGCACCGCAGTCTTCGCGGCCTGTGCGGGGAGCGGCAGAGCAAAGGCCAGACCAAGCGGAATAAGGGCAGAGGCAAAAAGCGGCTTCATGACAGGCTCTCCTGAAAACTGATCTTTTCATGTGCCTGTCTACAGGCTTTCCGTCCACCCCGGCGGCCGGAATGTGATCGGGTTTATTTAGGCACCGGACTTGACGGAGCGGTGTTTCAGACCCAGATAAGTAGGCGTTACAAATCTGCATTGCAAAAACGGAAGGGGTCTCGCCATGTCAGGAACAGATTCATCACATGATGCATCCGTGACCGCACAGGATCATTCCTCTGAATCCGCTGTTTATGCAGAGCATGAGGCAACAGTGCAGGAAGCCCACGCCGTGATGGCCGACCCGGTGGTGCCTGTTACGGCAGCCCCTGTCCCGTCCGCGCCTCAGCCGCATCCTGAACATGTGGCGGTTAAGGAAGTCTTTCAGATGGTCGGGGCCATGGTGTTTGTCTTCTGCTTTGCCGCCCTTGGCTTTAACGCCATGTATCACGCGGGTTATTAAGGGCAGGGACTCCTGAGGATTTTTGCGGAGAAATGCGTAAAAATCTTAGATGTAAAAATCTCAGATTATGATCAGTCAGACACAGCCGATACAAAGAGCCTAGACGTCCAGCGCGTGCCGGACAGCCTCCCGCAGAGCGGGGATAACACTATTCTGAAATTCCGGCGTTTTTCGCTCCCACGCTCCTGTGCGCCAGGACGGATGCGGGAGGGGAAAATAGTCCGGAAGATAAGATCTGAAATCCAGAACCCGCTCAAACACCTTCCCTTTCCCCAAAACGTAATTCTGCGCATAGGACCCGACAAGCAATGTCAGGCGCAGATTGGGCAGGTAGGACAGGATGCGTTCCCGCCAGAGGGACGCACATTCTGGCGGCGGCGGCTTATCACCACCTTTTGGCAAAACACCCGGATAGCACAGAGCCATCGGCACAATGGCGATTTGTTCGGTGTCGTAAAAGACGTCCGGGCGCATATCCAGCCAGGACCGCAGGCGCTCGCCTGAGGCATCGTTAAACGGGATGCCGGTATTATGCACATGGGTTCCGGGCGCCTGCCCCGCAATTAGCAGCCGGGCGCGGGGGGAAATGCGGATAACGGGGCGTGGCCCAAGCGGGAGCTTGTGTGCACAGGTCTGACAGCCGCGGAGTTCCTTCAAAAACTGAGCGAGAATGTCGTCCTGCTGCTCAGCCGTGCTGTCTGCCGGAAAGCCGGATGTGTGTCTGGAAAAAAGCGATGCCATGTTCAGGGAGATGGGGTGAAGTCCTTTGTTGCACAATATGTGGTGCAGCACGGAACAGGCCCATAAAAAAACACCGCGCCGGAAAACCTGCGCGGTGTTTTTAAGGTCTGCCCCGGTTAAGGGGCAGAGTGGAGGAAGAAGCGGCTTACTGTGCTGCGTCTTCACCCGTGTGGGTCTGCGGAGAGAACGTCCAGCCAGCACCGTAAGGCTGCGGATGGAAGACACCCCATGTTGCCGTGTCATCCCCACCAAAGCCCCAGGAGGTGGTGGAAATCGGTGCATGGTCAACACGCAGCTTCTGGATATCAGAGGCCGTGACATTCGCCGGAGCCTTGTTACCCCAGGAGGTACGGATGAAGTTCACGACGTCAGCCATCTGCTGGTCAGACAGAACGTTCTTGTAACCCGGCATTGCCACAGCGGACGGAGCCCAGTTGGTCGGCGGAAGAACTGCAC
>JAEIII010019471.1:0-16856 GCA_018905755.1 Drosophila ohnishii | reverse complement strand
AATTAAGAAAACATTTTCTTATATTTTTTACCTCAATATGGTAACTTATAGATCTACTAAATATTTGTCTTTCCAAAGATATACAAAGTTAACGAATTTTTATTCACATAATATTACAACTAGATAATAACACAAGGAACTTCATTATAGATTTTCTATCAAAAGATGTTTCTTTAATTAATATTTAATGAGATCACATTTCTGTTTTGTTATAAATTTAATGGAAGACACACTTTCTTCTTTTTTTTGAATATTTATAACTTAGGCTAAAAGGCAGTCCCAGTCTTCTATACACTTTTTTTCTTGCTCTTTAGCTGCCCTCGATCAATAGGCAAATATTTGACGCCTCAAGTACGACCTATTGACATTTTCTAGTGCACTTAACGACAAGCACATGTGTGTTAGTATGTATATACATACATGTGTGTGTGTGTATGGGGCTGCATAAATTATTTGACAATACGTCGGGCATAATATTAGTTTCACTTAGCCCCTGGCTGAGGCAGAGGCACATTTGCATATTACGTATACGCCACGTTACGCCTTGGGAACGTCATGAGCGCCATGAACGCCATGAGCGGCATAAGCGGCCAAAAGCGAAGCGGAGCGGCAATCGCAAAGTTTTTGGCGTGTCCTTCAAGTAATTTTTATTGCAGGCTGTCAAAAACTTATTGACAGCACCTGCCAGCCAAAGTAGCAGCAGGGCATAAATTAAACTTTAATGGCTAGAGCGGAAAGTGTTGGGAAGCCGTAACTGTAGACCATACCCGGTAGCTAGTAGCCCGTAAAAATGAATATTGCGCATACGCAGCATTGTACACACACCCAATCAAAAACTCAAATCAAATAGCAATCAAAACTTTTTCATTATCAACATCAGACACAAGAGGGCCCAAAAAATAAAACCGCACTCTATGCGGCGGCGGTATTTTCATACACACTTATAAATAGGCTGCCACTTTTGCCGTCGGCTTTCGCTTTGATGCCCACGCTGCGTATACACAATGGCCCGCAATCGACTTGGGTTAAAGCTCAAGCGAAGCCGCTGAGAGCAGAATCGGGGAAGAGCGGAGAGCGGAGAGAGAGTGTGTGTGTGTGTGTGCAGAGTGGGCTGCGGCACGCCCAGGCTTGATTACAAAAATGATGGCCGACTTTTGTGAGTTGCAAAATTAAAATCGCATCAAATCAGCCACAACAATTGACTGGCAAATGTGCAAATTGGGCAAAAAAAAAGGATAAATAAATAAAGAAAAGAACTGAAACCCGCGCACATAAATATATCCCCGATACAAATGAAAGGCAAACAGGACAAGCAAAAAAAAAAGGCAAAGGAAGAGACACTTATTGCCGGAAAACGCGCAGGCGCACGCCAAGAGACAAAGTCGGGATTTCTGTTTATTTGCAGGCGCAACTTTTATTAAATTGTGATTTTGCTCACCAGCACAGCACAGCACGCACACACACACACCGCCCGAGTCCTGAGTTTCGAGTCCTGTGTCCCGAGACCTCCTGAGTCCTGCTCCCAGCGCTGTGTATCCAATGGCTTTCGCAGAGTTGGAATAACAACAAACGCGCTTTAATAGCACAGTTTAGCGTAGAATAGACGCAAATAAACAGGCATTGAAGTGCCTGGCGACTGGCAACGGGCCACGGGCCACGGGCCACGGGCGAATGTATGTGTATGTCTGTGCCTGCCTTCATTGCCAGGCACATGCAATAAATATTACATACAAACGCTCGTGTCGGGGGCGCACTTGATGCCGCATAAAGCGAAAGTAGCACACACAGACACGGTGCCATATGAGCACTTAACCTGCAACGACCGACCGACAGTCCGCCCAGCGCAATGTCTGTGTCGACTGTCAGTTGAGTTGGTTTTCCAGGAAGCGCTGAAAGTCCCTGCCTCGCACACAGCAAACACACACACAGTAAACGCCGTGCCATATGGAAATGATGCACAGCAACAAATAGCACGAAGTACAGGGAAACCTCTTTAACTATAAATACTTTAATATACCTACTATAAATTGTTTTTAATTTTTAAAGCAATAGAAATATATGCAAACTCTTCAATCTAATTGGTAATGTTGCTAGAAAACATAAATATCTTAAACAGAATCAGTAACAATCGATAACCAAGATAATTATTAAACAAATACTGAAAGGGAGGAACCCCCCTTTCGTAGAACATCCGTGCATCCGTTATAGTTTTACACTCCATTTACGCGGCCTGACAAATGGCTTACATTGTTTATTGTTAAATCGGAAAACAAAGGGACGCACTAATGAAATGAAACCTCGATTCCTTTTCTCTCCACAGAACTGGCGGTGGCAGCATGCTGGGTGACGTAAACATATCCGCTATACTCGACTCCTTTAGTGTTAGTTACGACAAAAGAGTAAGACCCAATTACGGTGGTAAGTAGACCAATCTCGGGACACCCATCCCTATATATACATATATATGGTAGCTATCCCCAGTCACACTTACCCAAAAACGCAACGCGACCTGAACGAAACGCAAATGGGGGCACAGCCCGTTGAAGTAATAAAAGAAATTCGTATGCGATATATCGAGGGATATCGAAGCGAACCAAGTAGGGCGGTTGAGGCGCAGCGGGCATTTTTAAGAAAACAAACATTAAGAAACTCTAACCTTTATCCACACATGAACCAGCTATGTAACACCTACTATAACATACGTGTTTGCAGGACCTCCTGTCGAAGTCGGAGTCACCATGTATGTGCTATCGATCAGCTCGCTCTCAGAAGTGAAAATGGTACAAACTAATTGAACTTTGTACCTTTCTATTACCGTATAAGCGCTCTCTCGCA
Organism: Drosophila ohnishii; assembly: GCA_018905755.1. Taxonomy (NCBI): domain Eukaryota; kingdom Metazoa; phylum Arthropoda; class Insecta; order Diptera; family Drosophilidae; genus Drosophila; species Drosophila ohnishii. Next base: position 14,021 of record JAEIII010019471.1, on the reverse strand, counting down.
TTCTATCTCTAATTATCTTAACTATCTAACTCCTAAACTCTATCTCTCTGTCTTTGGTCTTTGTTGTTGGAGTTATATTTTAATTTAAGAGATTTTTGTTTTCCGTACCACCAAAAGCATTAGTTTGTCACTCTCGACACACTCTCACACGTCTTGATTTCCTGATTTTCTCATTTCCTGTTTTGCTTTGTACGATCTCTGTCTCTCTCCGGATCTGCAAACACTCCCCCCTCCCCCACTTATCCTTAGATTATATTATTTCTAGCCGTTGACCAAAGTACACCAGTTGAAAGTGTTATTTGCGAATCTTATCCACACCCTATAATATCGTTCCCTCCGCTCACAACCGTATTGTTTCCTTATCAGTTATCCTTTGGTACTAAATCTTTTGAGCTCTAACTCTTCCGAATGTTTAGTTCGTTTTATAGCCGCTGTGTTTAAGTGTGTGTTGTTCCTTCCTTCCTTTATTTTTGTTGAATTTGATTTCATTTCCGAAGTGAATACTTGAGTCAAGGTCCTGTGTGTGTGTTAGGAGCTGCGCTGACTCGATACGAGGGGCCAGAGGCCAGAGGCCAGAATTCAGAATTAGTAGGGCAAAGTGTTACAATACCCCCCGCCTCGAATTCTCCCCCTCTTCAGCATCGTAAACACATTGTAAACTAAATGTCAACTCCTACTCTCTCTCTCTCCAACGATTGGCAAAAGCTTTTTATGTTCCTTAAGCTCTACGAAATGACTTCCTTCTGTGCTCACTACAGTTCACTTTTACCTCTGTGTGTGTTTGTGTATGTCTAATTGGCCAAGCACATCGAAATTACCCAAAAAATCACACACACACACTCACACAGACACACGCCAGTCCCAACAACATAAAAAAAATAAATGAAACACCAAACATTTCAATCCTTCCGGAAAACCAAAAACATAAACTAAAACCTAGCGAATCTCGTGCCTCTCACTTCATGCGTATTGTTTTTGTCTTCTTCTTTTTATAGGCCCACATAACTCATTCAAAGCTTCAAGATAACAAAATCGCAATTCCCAAAAAATAAACAAAAAACATATAATATATATAAAACAATCTCTGAATCAAAATAATGCAAACTGAAAAATGGTGTGTGAAATCCGCTAATTCACTTCAATTAACATTTAGCTACCAAAGATATTTATTTGCTAGGCGCATTTGTTATTAGCAACTGCAACTCTTTCGTATAGCTGAGCTAATGAAAATATATGTATGTGTGTATACAACAAAAAGCAAACTAGAGTAGTTACTGATTTGGTTTTCATTCGGCGCGTGCAATCAACTGAAGCAAAAGCCTCCAAACACAAATTTAGTAGAGCCACAAAAACAAAACAGCAGAAAATAGAAAACAATTATACAAAAGAATTCAAAGCACCGCTTGCCAGTTTAAGTGTTAACCGTCCTTTATATATTTAATTTTGCTAATGGAAATTAAACAGCACCCGACGATGTCGAGCCCAGGGAAGTGCGCTCGAAAGTAGGCAGCGAAAAGTGTCAACAGAAATGTCCTGCGTACTCTGCGTCCATTGTTCCCCGTACCGCTGTGTGTGTGTTTCCGTTCTCATATATAAAATATATATATTTTGGGTTTTAGACACACATCCACAGCCACTACAACAACAGAATAACAATTACCAAACAACTACAACTACAACAACAACAACCATACCAATACCAATACCAATACGCAAAATGAAAATTCCATCAATCCGTGTGTGTGTATATGTTGCAGGTCCCCCTGTGGAGGTTGGCGTCACAATGTATGTCCTCAGTATCAGTTCGGTTTCGGAAGTTCTCATGGTACATACGTAAAAATATATACCAAAAATATACAACAAAAAAAATATATTAAAAAAAAACAACAACAACAACTACAAAACAAAAAATAATAATAATTAAATTACAATTAACAACAGATACAAACAAATGTTCCTAATTTTTGTGCGTAAAAGCAAACAAAAAAAATTCATAAATCTACTCGTAATACTTCTTAATTTCTCTCAGTCTCTCTACCTCTTACCTGTAACTATCTCTAGCTCTCTCTCTCTCTGTCTCTCTCTCTCTCTAACTCTATAAATACATATCTCTGTCTATCTCCCACTATATGTTTCTGTCTCTCTATGTCTGTCTCTGTTGCTTAAAGCTCATTTTGTGTCTTAGCATATTTGTTAAACCTTTTGATTTCCCCAAAAATCGGCAAGAAGACATACAAATTCATTACGATTGTTTTGATTCACTTACGATTCTGATTGTTTCGAACATTGAAAGCAAACTGCAAGCCACCCAAAAACAGTATATAAATACATTATATCTATATACATAAATACCAATATAAATATATACAAAGTTCTACAAATTAAATGTTGTGTGAAACGAATTGTTATTGCAATGCAGTCGACTTGCCTCATTGCCAAATATTAAACATCCCGTGTTGCATATATTCGTTTTGTGTTTATTGTTTCAATGTTAATATCAATAGGCCATGGTGTTCGCATATTGTTTGTTGTTTCATTATTGAAATTGTGAAATCCAATGCTTCTCAGCCAGAACAATGCAAACCGAAAAGAGAATACAAAGTACTCCAGTTATAAATTTACAACGAAATTACCCAAAACAAAAATTCCACACATTTTGGTGTTTATCCTAGAGACGAGTCTCTCTCTCTCTCTTTCTACCACACTCTGTCTATCTCACTCTCTATCTGCGGTTTCTAAACTGTCGCTTTGAAATGCCACTTCGATTCATTTAATTTTGCTTCATTTTTTTGGCTTTATTGCATAACCATCTCCGGATTCTTCTGAAAAGCAGATATATCGAGAAAGATCGAACAAAGTTAGGGATGACAAATATATCGAATATATCGATACATCACAAATCTTAATTCTGCATAAACGACACTTGTTCGATAATCACATCCCCTGTCCAAATCTTCATTTATCGCCTCATCGAGTACATGCCACACCAACATATACACTGACACAATGTTGGGCCCCCCACCCCACCCCACCCCAGAGAAACGAGAGATATTTATGCCATATTCATATATCTACTATATATCTATAATCCCATATAACCGTCATTCTGTTTGTTGTGATCTGGTCAAATGCAAAAGTACTAAATTCAAACTATTCACAGCAGTCCCATTGACAGAGGCTGCGCGCATGCGTATTTGTTAAAACAAGATGAATATGAATGAATATCAATATCTACACAGCATATACTATATAGCATATAATCAAGCTCGGTGTCGATGTGTTCGTCAAACGATATATGGACTTGACATACATACAAGGGACAACTACTACCCATTTATGCCTGTTTCTGTGTATATTTTTTTCTATATTTTCTTTAGCGGGGAATGGCCAAACGAAAACATACTTTAAGAGCCTCAATTTCATATTCTAATAAATAATATTGGATTTCTTAATTATTTTATAAAAATTTACTATACGACTTTATCAAATTTTAAATTTTTTTTGTGTACGTCGCACGTTCTTATTGGTTTAGTGTTTTTTTTCAAGTATTTCAAACAGCTTTTCAAATTATTTTCAATTAAAACTAAAGTATATGCGATTGAAACAACCTGTGGGGTCATAAATTTCCAAATTCTAGGACTCAGGAGACACTCATTTGTTTTGGTTTAAACTCTGTCATTGATCTTTCCATCACTGGAACTCTATCTATCTTGAATCGAAATGAGTGTGACAAAAAGAGAGAATCTGAAATATTCAAGTAATTCACCTCAATTGGCAAACACGAGAATTCAAAAATACTCCAAATGATTCGTTGAGAAAGTTGCAAGATGGCACCTAAGAGGAACTCATCACAACACACTTATTAATACACCGATTTTGCTGCACTCCTGCTGCATACACTACATTCACTAACATTTCAGAGGCACTGTGGAAATAAATGGTATTTTAATGTCTCCTAAAAATGCGTCTTATGGTGTGCTACGTAGTACTTTGGCTCCTTCACAATGCACAAACATGTAGCATACTTTCAGAAACATTTCTTAGAGATTTGAAAACTTCAAATATTTCTATGGTCTCGCAGCTCTAAAAATGCCACCAATTTACCTTAAGGAAATGTTCGTATGACATAAATGAACCAACACCTGCACCGTTTTGGCTTTGGCAATCAATTTATGCGAAAATAACATGCCCAACACGAACGTAAACACGAACACACTGCCACTGCCACTGCCACTGACACACTACTACATATATACAATCCACTAAAGAAAACACATTAACAAGGATAACAACAGCAAGAACCACGCCAAGAATAACAACAATAACATGTCCATTTTCAGCCCGATCATTTCTCCTCACATGACAATTTTTCATTTCCACATTTTGGGTCCCGGCAACAAAACAGAATTGCTACGCTGCTAATGAAAATAATTCAAAAATAAACTGAGCCAATGCCAAACCGAAACAAGAACAACAGCCCGCGTACACACACACACACAAAGACACTGATACAGAAACAGAAACACTGGGAAAAATTCTTGACTAAGCAGAGACTTTCTTAATTTTATTAAATTACTTAACCTTTCCAGGTCTACTTTTTGGCCTGGCTTTAAGAGTTTTTCCAAACACTTTCCTAAAATAAAGAATTCCTAGTTCTAGGACTTTTCTCTCTGTGTACACAATGACAAATTTACATAAGACAACCCATCCAATCGAATCCAAATTCAGGCGAGCAGCGAGGCAGTTAAAATCAACATGACATGAGGTTACATCCAAATACCAGCAGAAAGACAAAAAAAAAAGGAATACTGTAACAAGGAGCAAATACACACAACACACACACCCGTCACAGTCACACACACAAACAGATATCTATATATATATGTATGTAAATTGTAAATGGTATAACGAGATATATAAAAATAAAACAAACAACTCGATAGACCCCCTCACGTTTGGGGTTTAATTGTGAACCATCTATATATAAACCGCCATGCACCTAAGTATCCGTATTTAGAGTTGATTTTGTGTGTGTGCCAAGAATATAAAAATAAGAATAGAAGTCCAGGTTGAACCCCCCATTCCAAGCAGAACCCTTTTTTGCAACAAATAGAGAAAAACGCCAACAGAGTTATGAAAATTGATAATCCACACGAAATTTAATTTCCGTTTTCAATTGCGCTTGAGTTTTGAGTTTCGTTCTCGTTAACATTCTTGTGTTTGAGTTTTTTGTTTTGGGCGTGCCAAGAACCGAGTGGAAACCAAATCTGCTAGTTGCAAAAAAAAATATATTAAATATTATATTCCGAATATATAAAAAGCGAGGAAAAGAACAAATTGCAAGCAACCCACGAGAGCCGTGTGCAATTTTCGCAGCATAAATAATACACGTAGCCATATAGAAAATACGTATACGCCATGTAGGCACATCAGCGTGCGTTAAAGTACTCGGCAAAAGTACCCAAAAAGCAAGCAGTGTGTGCGCTCCTCTCTCTATAAATATTTATAACTACTTACAAATGTTATTACCTGCTACAACAGCAACAGCTACAACTACTATTATTATTACATTTGCATTTGCATTTACCTTTAACATTTACATTTACATTTACCTTAACATGCTTTTCCGTTTAATTTTTGGTTCCTTGTCGGCCACGTGACGCGCTTGAAGATAATGATATGCAAGACTGAGAGAAACAACAACTCGAGTAGTTGTCTTTATCCGCCCCCGAGAAACAATACCCATACTCAGCCACACACACCACCCACTGACCCACCCACAAAACACACAGAACCCGATACAAACAGAGCCTGAAACACAGCCAAATTGTTTGTCGTTTTACAATTCAAATCCAAATCCAAACCAAACCCCCAATCGAATCCGGTTCCAAACTAAACCAATCCCAGAACGCTTAGCTTCGAGGCACAAACAAAGTAAAAAGAGCCAACGATATACTGTATAAAGCGTACCAATAACTACCTGCCAGCCTGTTGCCATAGATGCCATAGTAGTCTAGTAATAACCCAAGCCCCCCTTTAGTAGCCAGAAAAGCCAAGCTACTTCACAATCACAGCAACGAATCCATACGAATATTTGTGAGAGGTTTCCGTACTACTTATATGCTTACCCCTACGATCCCCATTACCCCCCCACCCACCTCCAGTTGCTACTGTAAATAAGCTTTAATTTCATTTGTTTCTTTCGGTACTTTTCCTTTCGTCCTTTATGACTTTTGAGGATCTCATTACCGTCCCACCCCCTGTTCCGTTTCCCACGAAAACAAGCTGTAAAAAGTTTCAATTCGATGTTTTGCATGCCCTATATCCCAATGTCGTCCTGTACAAAAAGCTAAAAATTATAAAAATTGTTGCACGTTATGAATTTTCCTTGGTTTCCATTTGCCGCAAGTTCTTTTCCTTGTATGTTCGTTAAGTGTATCTGTTGTGCCAAAAAAAAAATACAAATAATAAGAACAACTTTCCGCCTAGTTTCCACGAATTTTCTCTACCCAATCTATCCTATCTATGAATTTTTTTAGTTGATCAAAATAAATGAAAACACACAAGACTTTTAGTTAATAGCCGTTTAGTTACCTAGAACTATAAGTGATCACTGCCAACGTTTACTAATATATGATATAACCTCTCAATCTCTTTTTGCTACCTTCCCCCTCTTAACCGAAACCGAAATCGAAATCGATATCGAATCGAATTGTGAATTGAATAGGACTTCACATTGGATTTTTACTTTCGTCAATTTTGGACCGATCCTCGTTTAGCGTATAGAAAACGACCTGGTGTAGAAACACTATCGGTTGGATCAGAGTTCATTAAGAATATTTGGGTACCTGACACCTTTTTTGTAAATGAAAAACAATCATATTTTCACATTGCAACAACCAGTAATGAATTCATACGTGTGCATCATTCTGGATCGATAACAAGAAGTATTAGGTAAAAACCAACTCAACTACTGCAACTCCCAAACTCTAAGCTCTCAATGAAAGCGCAAAACTAAACATTTTTAATTGTCTGTATATGTGTATGTGTATTTAACTATTTTACAAACTAACCCTACAATCAAAACCAAAAACAAACCCCCAAGAAGAAACAACCTAAAACCTTAAACCAAAAACCTACAACCAAAAACAAAACAAAAAAAATTAAACAACAAATACTTTCAACATTCTACTCTACCCTCTAAAGATTTCGTTACAAAAATTATCATTTTTGGCCCTTTTTGCAACTAACTTTTTTTCTGTGTGTGTATAAATCGATGTTGTAATTTACTAACTCTAAAATGAAAATGGAAAATTTCTACAGAACGAAACAAGAGTTTTCTTCCGAGCGATTAAAACTAATTAAGTGAGTTCAATTGGCAAGTGAAAGTGAAAGAAAGTTGGCAAATTTCGAGCGATTGTCTTTAAAAACCGTAAAGTATTTGAAAACCTCATGAAAGTCATCGGGTAGAGAAGGAAATTTACCATCGGTGCCATCGATTTTTTCGATTACAAAACCAAGAGAGCGCCTGAACTTTCCGCGATATCGATTGCACCGACTAAAAAATAATTTTGCGTTATAATTTTCACTAGATTGGTTATTTCTTGAAGACATTATCCGCGGAAAGATATTCCAAATGTTTAACCAAAAGCATTATATATATTGTTCACTCGATTGGCTGGTGAAACCATGACTCATTCCATACCATCGCTAGGATGGAAGTGTTCTGTCCCTCACATCCCCAACTGAGTGGCTCATAAAGTATACAAACGCATATATCCCTCACAACAAACCACAAGAATCAGCAATCAGCAATCAGCAATCAGTAATCGTTAATCTCTAATCGCCAATCGTTAATTGTTTATCGAGAATCCATCGCATACCGGGTATCGCATGACTATCGCGTATCTGACACCGCAAAAAGGTTTGGGTACTGGGCGCTCTATTTTCTACTACCTTTAAACAAGAATCTGTCCAAAATCGCAATAAGATCAACGAAACCCCAGGTGCCACCTAATGACCAAGCAACAGCCGTAGCCAAAAAAGCAAGAAAATAAGTATGATTAGCGTTTATTTTACGTAGCCCCAAGCCGCAATTAATTCAACGAACTATTAAGTAAGCCAAAGCCTACCATAAGATATACTAAATACCCTGCGTAAGAGCCAATATCGCCTCACTATCTACAACCAAACTGCCACTCAAAGTATCTCTCACTTACCAAAAACAAAGCAGCAAAATTATATATATCGAATATAGCTCATATCCAATTGAACTCGCTCTGTATGTAATGACTTGAACCCAAGAACAAAACCCCCCGTAAATGTTGTGTGTAAATAACTTAATAGATTGCCATTTTTTGGACCCTCTGCTCGTTTGTTTGTTGATGTTCACCTGGATACCAATGAACCCCTTACTAATCGAATATTCTCTCTTTCCCAAACCAAAAAAAAAAAATTGTGATTTAACCCCTTAGATTGACTATCACCGCATCGTGTCCAATGAATCTGCAATACTTCCCAATGGATCGCCAGCTGTGCCACATTGAAATCGAAAGCTGTAAGTACTTTGATCCAAATTGCCACCTATTTCTAGCCAAGTAATGATAATTACAAGGAAGGAACAATAATCATAATGATAGCAATAATGAAAATTGTCAAAAAAAAAAAATATGAAGAAAAAAACGAAGAAAGAAACCATGTGAACAAAGCAAGATGTGTGAACAACAACTCATTCAGAATGTCGGCTGGGGAGTGGCCAAAATAGGGTGTCTTTGGCCCTAAAAATAATCATTATTTTTCCAGTGCTGTCAATTGCTTTGCCTCTCTACTATAGCCCTGCACCTTTTAGCCACCATCTGCACTCCGTTTTGGCCACTCCAGAAAGCCGAACTCAATTCAGCTTAGATCAACTCTCAAGCAAAGGCCGTGCGCTGTTTGTTCGGTGTGGGCAGAAAATCGATTAGAAAACAAGTTTATGTGAAAGAAACCAAACCGAAAACAATTAAAATGCAAGCAAGTAAATTTTAAGTGCCACAGATACAGATACAGAGACACACACAACCCGAACACACAACCCCGATTCGATTGAGGAAAAGCAATTAAGACGCCTTTGATGTCAATTGTGAACAGAGCAATTATGTTGCAACAAATGGATGGCAGGAAATCGAATTGAATACAATTGAATTGTCTTTAGGCAGAGCTTATAGGTGGTAAAGAATTTAATTTCTGGTTTCCTTTGCGGTCATAGGAATTAATTCGGGCTCAGCTCTCTCGGCAGATTTTGATTTTTATTTGAAATATGTCTGTTTTCAGTTCGTTGTGCATATTTTGTTCAACCAAAATTGTCCCTTCGCCCAACCAAAAAAACCAAAATCAAATGAAACCACAACCAACTCTCATTCAACTAGTTCCAGTCCCCCCCCTCCACCCTTTGGTCATTTTTGTATATTTGTTTTTTGAACCCACAAAAAAAAAAAAAGTTCAACCAAATAAAGAGTCACTGAGATGTTACCCAGTTCATGTGCATTTTTATCAGAATCAACCCGAATGTATTACCCAACAGCAATCAACCAGCTATCAGTATCTATATAATCACGATCAACAAACAGTTCACGATATCATGGCGCTGAATTCATGGAGAAGATTGGTTGGTTTTCGGTCGCCTTCTCAATTTCAGCAACCGCAGAAGGCTCCACACACACCCTGAATACTGATTGATGATCTGCCACCAGATCTTATGAATATGCCTAACCTTTGACTTTGCCCCTCACGCCCCTGTTAGCCTAAGTCTAGTATTATGCCCTAATGTAAGTCAGTCCCCATACACAGCACGCTTTTGCTTAAGATCTAACTACCATATATTGTATATACGTTCAGTATGCATATCCCTGATAGTCTGTGTCACAACTCGCCACTAGGGATGGCTTAAGAAATCGCCGAATTCAATTTGTATACCTGATTTTCTTAGGCACTCATTTAATGTAGAATTTGTAACTGACATGTTTTAAATTTCAAATTCTTGTATTATATTTTCATTTAACTCTAAATCAGAGAATCCGTATATCAATACAATATTTTCGATATCATATCGGGTTATTCTTTCCGATATACAAACCTACCTGCCTTACAGAAACACAAACACTCTATATATTAAACAGAACCCTAGCTCTTAAGACTGTATTATTCATTCCGAACCCACATCGAGTGCGTGCGTTAAGTATTCTGTGTGTGAATAGTCCCCGAAACAAGCTAAATCCAAACACACCCAAAAACAGAACAAAACAAAACAAATAACATCAATTAATTAACTACTGCCCCCCTTTTTGCAACAACTACTACTACTCCAACATCAACAACAACAACTACGTTCGAACTATCAACAATCAACAATCAACAACAACAACATGCAGTCGGTTACACGATGCGAGATATCCGATATTTCTGGAGAGATGGACTGAGTAGTGTTGGCATGAGCAGTGAGGTCGAACTACCGCAGTTCCGAGTTTTGGGACACAGGCAGAGGGCGACCGAAATAAACCTAACCACAGGTACCCCCATACATTACAAAATCATAAAACCAAATAAAACATAAATATATATATGCAAAAAAAAAAAAAAAAAATCAATTATAACATCAATATAATCACATTACCATATTCTTTGTTGTTTCCGTTTTTAACAAGCATTTTTACCAAACTGAACTCTTAACCGTTTTACGTTTGTCGTAATGAATTTCGTAATCGTATTTTCATTTTGTGTGTTTCCAAAAAATATATATATTTAAAAAAAAAAACAAAGGGTTAGCGCATATCCGTCGCACCTTAAACCCAGCCAAAGTTTTGTGTTCTTTTCCGTCTACTTCTACTTCTACTCCTTCTTCACCAATATATATATTTATCAATATAACTTTATCGAGTGCTAACCGTAACTTGTGCTACTAACCACAAATCGAACCAACCCCCATCTTAACATATATATATATTGTGTTTGAAGTGTCCTCTACTAACCTCTGTTGTGACTACTACTCGTTGATTTCATCTTAATTCTCTATTCTTCAATTCCTTTGTTATGTTTTTTCTGTGGAATTCCAAACCGATTAACCGTTTAACTAATTAACCGATCAGTAAAGCAGCAGTTAGTGGCGTAGTGAGCGTTAGTTAGGCCCAGCGTTTATCATTTTTCGATTCCCCCGTTTCCGTTTGAGTTTCACATTTTTGTTTCACGTTCCTCCAGAGTCGCAAGAGAGTCCAGATTCGTTTGCTTGGGTAGGCAAAAGCAACTAAAACGCTTACGAAAGCTAAGAAACTACTTAAGTAAAGGCCCGAAGACATTGTAAAAGCCTATAGCTATATATAACAACTATTTTACAATAAACAGAAGACACAAGAGCACCCATTTCTGACACCTAGTCATAAGTGTAAGATTTACTAGTCTTAAGCAACCCAACTACTACTGCCAATAAGAACAAACAGTAGCTGTAAGTCAACCAGAGCGTGCCTACTAAATGCTCAGCCTCAACCTTAGTCCTAGTTATGCTTTTGCCAATGGATATCAAACAATTATAATGCATTCTTAGCGCAATTGTAATATACGAACAATTCATAATCTTAGATTTCTTCTCTCGATGGAATAAATCAAAAAATATATTTTTGAACAACACTTAAAGCGACAAGTTCTGAATGAGACTATTAATCGAAAGAAAAAGAAAACTAAACCCGAATTGAAAATGTAACAAAATAATATATAAACAAACCAAAAAAAAATGCACACTGCGAACGAAACGAATTGTATTTGAATTGTTGTGAAATTTTCTAAATGATAGAATAGAACTTTTTAATAGTCTCACGAAATGTATTTTTTGTTTTATGCATATTTTTCGTCAACAACAACGACAACCTCACCAACGAACTGTGCCTACAACAACAACAACAACAACAACAACAACTGCTACTAAAACAACTGTATAATAAACTCGCCCAACAACAAAAATCCAAAAAACAAAACAAAACAAAACCAAACACCAAACTGTACAAAATGCAATTTGCAAACATAACAACAATTACAACGAATACAACAACAATAACCAACTACAACCAAAACTATATACACCATATATAGTCGGCTACACGATGCGTGACATCCGCTATAAATGGAACGAAGGCCCCAACTCGGTCGGTGTCTCGAGTGAGGTTTCGCTGCCCCAATTTAAGGTCTTGGGTCATCGCCAAAGAGCTATGGAAATCAGTCTTACCACAGGTACCTGTAGACGGTTACCGATTTTCTTTCAAACTTTACTTTTACCTATATATTATATATTTACGAATAACTACCGATGATGACTTATCTTATATATATAAATATATATCTATTATATACCATATACTATATCGGGGGTGCCACAATAATCGCTGGTAATTTGAAATCACTTTGAAAGGGTGTCCAAAAGTATGCAACAATTTGGCTAGCGAAAATTTAAAACTTAAATTAAGTAATTTGTTTAAAACTGCTTACTTTTGGAATTACTTTCCAGTGATATCAAAAGAACACACGAGAAGGTGCCCAAGAGTATGCAAATATTTTGTTTGCTTCCGAAATTGTTGAAATTGGTGAAGCTGCATACTTTCGGGCTTATGTTTAAGTGAATCCAAATCACTAGAGACTTCTGTGTAGCATCCCTGCATATAACTATATCGATTTGATTTTGCGTTTTCAATTCAATTCTACTCTTGAGGCTTTTACTTTCGTTTCGTTCAGTTCTTAATTTCTCGATTCGAACTAATTTTCAAGCAGCATTTTGTACAATGTTCTCCAAATTCAATGCAAAACAAAAAAAAAAAACAGGCTTGCCAAAAACTTGGGCTAATTTCCGGGTAAATGGAAGCCTGCTTCAAGCACCCGCTACTGATTGACTCAATCAGGGAGAGAGAAAGTGCTTCAAGCAGGGCGATTCCATAGAAAAGCATGTTAAAAGCATCCAACGATTTTTACATAATTTCTTTTTAAATTTTTCCATTTAGCTAGCGTTTGTTTCATCAACTAATCTACTCCATAGCATACAAAATACCAAGCAATAACGTTAACAATTAAATAACAATAGCATTAACAAGTGCATTTAGCATTAGCCCACTTCATAGTCTAGAGTCTAGACGGCCTGATAGACTAAGACGCGTCTTAGAGCTTCTCCCACTTTTACTCGTACTTGTACCTACCGGATACTGTTCATATATCTTTAAACGCAAAATCAACGCATGTTACAAGCTAGCAATAATATTCCGATTTAGTTCGTTCATCAAACTGATTTCCTTTCCGCTTTTATTTCCTTCGTTCGACTTTTAGTTAATTCCGCCTTGATTTCAACGCTCATGAGTTCATACTTTAAAGCGAACCACAACAAGAATAGAAATGCCATGAAAATAGAATTAAAACTATAGCCTCTATCATTGGCAATGCCAAAAACAAGACAAAAAAATAACCTCGAAATGGAGAAAACCAAAACGAATCAAAATGCAATCGAAAAACAATTCAGTTAGCGACCTTTGTATCATAGAAACCAAAAATAAGCAACAATGAATATGATCCTATGCAAAAAACTGAGAACATCAAGTAATCGATTATAGCAAAGCTTAATTGAATATGGCTTTTCCTTAGTAAATCATGCTTTTGATTTATGCCTGGCATTATTACAACAACATAATCTATTCAAATTTTTAAGCTGCCGAAACACCAACACACTCATACCCACACACACATACACATAATTTTATTAACTAGTCACAGAAATTAGTTTTTACTACCAAATATAAAAACAACAACAGCGATCTACAAACGCTATCGAAACTCATTAGCATAATCGAACAACGACAATCAACACCAAACATCTGTATTGTAAATCGATAACAACTACAACAAAGCATTAATTAATATTGAAATGCAACATCTATTAAAATTCTAATCAAATCCCATATGCAAAAAGAATTCAAACCTTTTCTCAACAACAAAAAAATATAAGAAAAATTTAAAGA
>JAEIII010019453.1:0-15909 GCA_018905755.1 Drosophila ohnishii | reverse complement strand
TAAACCTTAGATATATTCTTATCTTTAGTACTTATTTTTTTTAGGTGCATGGCTACCTCGCTTACCTGTTCAGGTCAGCCGCTGCGCCGTCTCATTGTGTGCGGGGCGAGCATGTAAATTTGTCCAACTGCAAAGGCAAACACTTGAAAAGCGAGCGACAGAGGACCACTGCTGGCGGCCACCTGCGGCATTCCACACCACACACCGAACCCAATGCCAAACCCAAGCCATTCGATTCCATTCTTATTCTGCCTCCCAAACCCAATACCATTCTCATTATTTTTTTTGTTTTCCAGTTCTTTTTGCATACAATCGAACGCTTCTTTGGTTCCTGGTTCGAGTTCCATGTCCTGTCCGCTCTGTCTGCGAATTCTGATTTATATGATGAATGACAATGAGCAGGGTTTTGTCTATGTTTTGGGTATTAAGTTTTCCGCTTTAGGGGTTCTTTTTTACACCTTTCATAGGGGGATTAGTTTTTAAAAAGAATACGGTAGAAACATCAATCAAAATTATGCTGGAATCCAAATTAGTTTTTAGAAAAGTAAAGTCGAGTTTGAAAATGTTATTGAAAACCAAAATCAATAAAAAAAAAATGTCCCACACTTGTATATTTTAAAATTTGTTGGCTATAAAATTCCAGTAATTCAGAAATTCATATTTAGAATCTCCCTAGATCCTCGACTAATAGCTAAGCATAACTGATTCGCTTCGGCAAGTGATTTCATTCAGATTCTCCTCCATTGCTATATCTTCTATATTGCTTCTATCGTTCTGCTAAATTCCCCACACATTTACCTGTGTTCCCCCGATCGATTCACCTGCATTCTTAATGATCAATGTTTGAGCCACGATACCTATACGAAAATTATACCCCTAAAGGAAGAGAGTGGAGAAGGGCAACGAAAATTCACCTGTCCACACGGATTTCTAACTTTTAATACATAAATTAAGGCTTTAAGCCGAAATGCGGAGGGAAAGGAAACCGAAAAACACAAAGCAATCCACAGCATTAAAAAGATAAAGACCTGCCCGGGCATTGAGATATTCCACCTGCAGTCGTCGCAGTGGCAAAGGCAAAGGCAGTGGCAGTCGCCAGTCCTCAGTCCTCAGTCCCCAGTTCCAGATCAACAACATATAATAATCCCATCAGCATTTTTGGATACGCTTTGCAAATGAATTGTAGAGCGGCGGCATTCCCGGTCCCAAAACCGGACTCAACTCATCGCGGCTCCGAGGAGAGCGTGGATAATAATAATGTGGAACCGAAAATGAGCCCGGGACTGGTCAACAACTGGAGGTTCTGCATTTGCACCTGCAACGGATCGGGGAACTTTGATGGGCCTCACTTGCGTGGCTTATAATTAAATTGGACTTGTAGATACAATTTGATATCCTCGCCGATGTGCTCCATAAAGCATATGAGCGCGCCAAGATTACATAATGGCTTCTGACTCAAATGACGTACATTTCCATATCCAAAAGGGGGACGCTTGTGAGAACTTCTTAGTAAATATAACTGAAACTTCGGCAGAATTACCCCTGCAACATAATAGCAAGCCTTGGCTATCTAAAATGGTTCTTAGGGGGGAAATGTTCTGTGTTTTTATTTTTTGAAGGTATGTCATAAATATGCCAGGAATGACTTTGCATTAAAATAATTAAAAGAAATACATTTCAGATAAAGCTGACACAGTCTAAGCCCTGCTTAACGAACCGAATCTAACAAGGCTTCATAGAAATATGTAATAAAATTGTGTATTTTAAGGCTGTGTTTTGTTTCTGAAAAAACTGGTCTATAAAATAAAGTTTAAAGCATTCGTATAAACAAAATAAATATAGAAATAAATACTAGAAATAAGTCATTATATTAGGCATGAAGATAGCAGAGGTTTCTTTAAAGGTTTATTTATTTGTATTATAAAATTATGTGTCAAGTTAACCACTAACAAACTACAATTTCATTGAATTATAATACAATATCACTGAAATTGACCTAACCCAAGCTCGTCGCACATACAAAACCGACCTAGCCCAACTGTTTGTATTCGTTGTATCAGCAAATCCGCCATTCAGTTATCATTTCCCATATCATTGGGCCCGGACATTATTCGCCAAACTGAAATATTAAAGCCCCGGGACGCAGTTCACTTCCGCCTGCTGCAAATAAAACAGGAATATTATCCTTAAAAAAAAAAACGATGAAGCCATGGAAAACAAGCCCAAGGAAAAAGGAAGAAAGGAAGAGAGAGTGGCGGAAAAAAATCTGTTGTTAAAGCAGCAACAACAAGCGGATGTAAATGCGCCCAGCTGCATGCCAAAAACTGCAATTGTCATCAATGCGTTGGTGCGGGAGGGCGGAGGAGGCGGGGATGCAAGGATACACGGGTACACAAAGCCAATTCATAAAACAAAAGCATGAGCGAAAAGTGAATTTCAATAACGGATGTAAATAAACCACATGAGATCGATTACCTCCCCAGCGTGCGGGTGAGGTGACTCTGGCTGAGTCCTGCTGTCAGGACAACAGATGCAGGAACCGACTGCAGCAGGTACAGCACACAATAATAAAGCATCCACAATATCAGTTAACTCAGGGCAGCAGCCGAGGATGCCAAAGAAAAAATCATAACGTCAGAGAAAAAAGCACACACCAACAGAAACATCTGTTCCTCTTTTTTTTTTGTTAAGAAGCCAGTAAAAAGCACGACAGGTTTAAAATTTATTAAAGTTGGCAGGAGGTAAGATAAAGATGCAAGGATACAAGGAAGAAAAGGCTGCAGAATTTTTAATAGAAAAAAATTAAACAATGCATAAGCATAAAAACTAAATAAAAATAAATGTGTATTATTAATTAAAGGGTCAAAAAGTATTTGAGTTAAAAAGAAAGGATTCTTGGGGAGTTTGGCTTTATTTCTTTATAATTTAAACTTAAAATACGTTTTACGTATATAATAAAATATTTAAATGCTTACTGAATATTTTATTATTCCCCAAAAAACATCTGTCTCCCTGTTAAAAAAAGCAAAAAAAAATAAAATCCGGCCAGCTTAAAATGCATTTAAGTCAGCTGGCCAAGTAGGAGGCATACATAAATGCAGCGAGCGAGAAAAAGATACAGATACAAAGACAGATACAGATACAAAGACAGCAACAGCTACAAAGGATGAAGCTGCCGCGGGCCTGGTCATCAGAGGACAAAAGCCCATTAAGCTGTAGCACCTGGACCGAAGATCATTTCGGATGAGCCCCCGAGGGAGTCAGCAGCAGCAACAGGAGTGAAGCTGGGCGACCTGGCCGAAGATCTCCATAAATGTGTCGATATTATTACGGTAAACAGTCTGATGCATTTTAAATTCAATTTTAAACCCAGCCCCGTACTCTCTAATTGGACCCTTTGCGAAAGCGGATCCCCTGCGAATAATGAGGCATGTCATCAACGGCCAAAGTGATTCCCCAGCTGAAATGGGGCTTATTGAAAATCCATCAAAATGTTAAATCTCTTTTGGGGTAAACGCTTAAACAGTTGCTTATTACAGGGCCCGGTACATCATTGACCCACAAAGTGTGCAATATTGTAAAACAAATATATGTGTAAATGCCGCTCGGGGTTGGGATTATCCATGAAAATCCATTAAGAAAAAGGAAAGTTGTAAGGAAAACACTTAGGGGCCTTGATTAGGGTTTAATAAGGAGAAAATAGGGTGTATTTTCTGTGGGAAAAGCATAAGGAAAAAATGTTAACATGTTTAAAGATGAAAGAAAGTTTGACTTATAAATTATTTATTGAATATTTAGGTGCTTAGAATATTTTCTTTTATGTTGGAAATCATTTTAATATATTTAGGGTCATCTTCTAATGAATTTTAAGAAATATTAATTGGCTTGAGACACAAAGTAGTGCTTGAAACTAGCTTGAAAAAGGTGTGTTTTCTCTGCTTAGGTATTTCAAAACTTATTTAATTAGAGTTATAAAAACATACATCAAAGAATCAAGAATATTCCCAAAGAATGTGTGAAGAAAAACCTTCTTATAAAGGAACCTTTGACACATGAATAGTCCAATCAAAATAAGTCTTCAGATCTTTTCTTTTGGGGATCCCTGCAAGCCAATTTCAGCTGCTGCCAAACAAACAATTCCAAAGTCATCCGAGGGTCATTGTAAAAGAATTACCAAATACCAAAAAGAGTTTGCCGCCTCAAAGGTGCAAAGAAAAGGTGCTGACCCAAGGACAAAGAATCAGAAAGGAGCCCAACGCCTACACAAGGACAATGCCTCAATAGAAACAGGCTCTGGCTGACTCGGACTGAAGAAATTTTGCAGAAAAACATTCTGTTCTTCAGTTGGAGGAGGACCCGAACATTAATCATCAAGGACCAATTGCAGGGGCAATCAGAAAGCCAGAACTCTGCGTGTAGATCAAGGCCATAAATGTCGCTGCACTTTTAATAGGGCCAAGCTGATTTCTACGGTCCATCCTTCTCACACTTGCCGGGGGCAGCTGGAAAACTAGAACCACAGGAGTCCGCCGGAGATGCGGTCAACAAAGGAACAAAGGTCGGTCCAGTCATTTGAGATTCGTTAAAGAAAAATTACAAGAAGTTTTTGCGGAGCAATTACCAGGTGTAAAGAACAGCTCCAGAGTTCTCCGGGGGCGTGGACTAATTGTTCGACCGACTCTTGGCCCCGTTTGGCGAAACGCTTTGGCCTGAGCTGCAATCGAAAGTGCGCTGTAATTTCGACCACCTTTTGTTGGCCAATTGTTCGGTATCGGCCCTTTGTCGGCTGCCGCCAATCGGGGCCAACTTTTATTGAAAAGCCTTCGATGGCAGCAGCCCATCCCAAGGACCATTGTCGGCGCTCTACTGAGGCGTTATTAATGTCCAGTGTCCACCGCAAGCGGAGTTTGATTTGTGAGCTCTTCGCCTTACGGGAATTGGCAATACTCGGAAGAGATCGTTGGTCTGGAAGGGATTCACTCAGAAATCAGGTCAGATAAGAGCATATATTGTTTTATTTTTGCTTTTTTAAACTCATAACATTTTCTTTTAATACATTTTAGATTCTGGGATAAAAGCATTAGTGGATTTTCTTGAGAGCTTAGATCAATCTCTCCACTTGGCGTTTTGGTTTAGCCGCTTTGTGTACTCGATTTTCACTTTGTTTTCGAATCTTCAGCTTGAACTTATCATGAAACCATCGCCAGACCCAGGGGCACTTACCATACAACACTTACTTCCTATCTATCAGTTCGATCTGGCCGCATTTCCTCTCCGAGTATTCCTGTTTTGGGCCGCAACTTCCTTGGCATTGTGGTATATTTTTTGTTTTGGCAAAACTTCTCGGGTGTCAGGGAGGAAGTAGGTGTACATGTTGTGGTTGATTCGGGCCTGATACCTGCTCTCGCTCCTGCTCCTTGCAAGGGATGCTGACTGTGTCCCCGTGTCCTGAAAGCCGATACGGGAGTGTGTGTTCCCGCTTTTTGGCATTTGTCTAAAATGCGGTTTGTCCCGGCATTTAATTTCTATTTGAACATTGCATTCGCGTAATTCGAGCCCTGCCCACAGGTGGGGACGAGAACCGGGGACCGGGGAATTGGAATTGGAGCAGGTTGCCAGCCAGGCAGTGTCAGTCCATCGTTTATATATTCATGTTACCGTAGAGAGCGATTTTCCCGGCTTCGTTTATTTTTTCGTGTTTGTTTGGCTTTCCCTCAAATTGTGCGTGCTAAAAACAGTTGACATTTCCATGGGCGAGGCTGTCGTCTGGGGGCCTTTTCCTTTGGCAGCTTACCTGAGCTACCTGCAACTCACTTGGCGCTCCTTAAAATGTCAAATGTACCCCGGGACCGTCATCCATATACTACTCTATATATGTGTACATATTCCACATGTGAATGGAGTTCCCTTGCCTTGAGCTGCTAATGGAAATTGCGGTTGACGGAGGCGTTTGGCGACGACTTCCTGTCGTGCCCGCAGAGCCCGTGTAGAAATTTATGCTAAAAGGTTGCCAGTTTGACTTGGAGATAGAGAGCTGCGCTTTCTCCCTGACATATCCCGCAATTTAGGGCCGCCAAGGCGGGTTATCTATTAGAATATGAGGTATTTGTGCTGCAAAAACGAATTTCACTCATTCATATTCCCCTCCAGCAATTTGCCTAGACGTAAGTCCAGGCCCAGCCCATTTGTTTGTCCGCCTCCAGGAGTCCAGGCCATGTCCTGGCGACCCCTGCCCGTGTACGTGAGTGCGTGCGGCGGCGGCGGCGCCTGGGAAAGCATTCTGTGTAAATGCTGGGCAAACAAGCTCGAGACTAATTACGACAGGGAGATAGCGGCAAAGCAGAGCTCCAAGCGCCACGCCAGGATCCAGGATAATAATCTAAGCAAATTTATCAACACACATGAAAAAAATATGAAGGGGGAAAAAACAGCAGACAGCCGAGGGATATACGCACCAGAACAACGAGCGAGTGAAAAATTATGCGATGCGGAGTCCAAGCAGACACATGGAGAGTCAAAAGGATAAAGGGATCCAGGAATGTGTGGAATGGGGAATAAAGGGTCCTGGCCAGAGCTGTCATTCTAGCTGCTCTGGATTTTTCTCTTCATTTATTTGTATTTATTTTGTTTCAAAAGTTTAACTTTAACAATTTTAAACTGGTGTTTATAATGTGCTTCATTTTTCTACATTTATTTCTGTGTAAGTTTTAACCTTTTAAGTGAAGTTCTTTTTCCCAAAATAAATGTAAAAAAAGCCAACACTGTTCCTGGCCAACGTGTTAGCTTTGGGCTGTCCAGAGAAAAAAGAATAAAAGCCCGCCCTCGCGCCTTTGGTCAAATAAAAACACACAAATGCAGCTGGATAAGAGCCTGATAGGCGGACTAGACAGACAAAAGGATATTTGGGTGAGTCGCCTACTTTCCCAGGAACTGGAAAATCTGATTTCCTTTTTGGCAAAGATCATTAGGCGAACACCGCCTACAAACAAATCCCGTTCACAAATATTTGCCAACGCATATAACAAGAAAATCTGCGCCGACGTTAAAGATGTTGCAACATGGCCTAATCCCAGATCGTAATGTCCTAAGCCGGCTCGGGATTAAATTGGCTTAAAAGGGGACCGACCTGGAGCACACAAAGGTGAAATGTATACAGTTTCATCCAAGGATTGATCCGTCTTCCGGTGCCGCAAGTCTGCGGGAAATGGGGTTTCCCACATTGCGGAACTTTTACTACGCCGTGGCGACCATCAATCATCGTCAGGCTCCGGGCCACATTAGCATTTATGAACTTTTGGCCGAGTTGATTTTTTTTCTTTGGGTTTCCAGGATGGGATGACTTTAATAAGATTTTCCATAATTTCATGCGCTTGTGCATATTTGGCAGTCAATTAATGTCAAACTAGTTTCCCTTCTTCCCGGCAATCGATCAAAATATAAATGCATCAGGAAGGGTGGCTTCTTGGTGCAATGAAATAATTTGACATTATTCATATGACCCGACGCTGAATATGACCGATAACCTAGATGAGCTGAGGTGTTGATGTTTGCCTCGATAAAGTAGAACTTGTGGGAACACACCTTGCGGCTTCTTGGTTAATGATTCCCGTTTTTATTACATTTACAATTTGATATGGTTTTTAGTGGGCAGCCAAGGCTCAGCCATTTGAAACTATATAATCGGGAAATTCATGGGAGAACTTCTTGTGATAGAGATCTGGAGGAGTTCTTTATTAAGATTAGTGTTTGATAAGAACCAGAAAATGGTAGATTCCATGCTCGAAAGATCATTTGGAAGTAGGTTTATTATAAGTTAAAGGTAAGCAAGTTTTATATAATTATCTCTGGTTTTTGTTTGTGAATTAATTTCTTTTTATAAGTAAATTAGTATTTGTAAAAAGGAAAACTGGTAAAGTAATGGGAAATGATTTTTATATTGGTATTTCGAGCCGGATAATCAACGTAGAATTTCCGGTAATCCTTTAATTTGTTATTATATGATTTAAAAAAGTCTGCGTAAATATTAAGTAAACTTAATATGAACAAATCCACTGCGTAATCCTTTAATCCTTTAAGTTTCAGTCCATATTAAGTAAACTTAATATGAACAAATCCACTGCGTAATCCTTTAACCCGAACCAACAATCTTGCGGCATATACATTTATAAACCTCGCCAAATGCATTTCATTAAGTTAATTAAAATAAACCGAAAATCCCCAACCAGTCAAATGGAATTTTGCAACTTCGTTACCATGATTTTTTTTGCTCTACCACGCTTTGGTTTTATTAAAAGCGTCATTTTAAATGCCATGTTGCATTATGAATTTAATCCAATTGTTGATGAAACCAAAAGGAACAAAAAATGGCACAAAAAATGGCTGCACAGGGAAACAACAATCGAATGAAACGGTAATTAGTTAATATATAAATATCATATAAACTGCTCATTTATGAATTCAATTAATGTTCGCAGACGCGTGTCCGAAGTGGATTAAACTCTAATTTAATAACCCGCCTGTGCGCACCCACAAAGTACTTGAATTTATTAAATGGAAACCTCAAAGCGGTTGACAGTTGCCGTACAATGATTTACACCACCGAACTGTCAACGGCCATGGGATACGGAGCAGTTGCCGACACATGGCGGCGGGAAAGGGAGTGGGTATGGAGATCGGGGATCGCTTGTCAGTATCCCAGAGGCAGGACCAAATCCCTGGCCACAGATGCGTTTACAACTCACCAGAACGCCCTCCGAGAGTCGACATTCCGCATATGTCATGGATAGATGACTACTTAAGGGAGCTGTCAATTGCCTAGGATAATACTCTGTGCTCCTCCACTCAGAATGTGTAATTTATGCTTAAACATCTCAGAATCTCAAGTGGATCCGCTTCTCGGGATCATGGTCGGTCTGCTCGCATCTGTGTAACCCTAGATCGCACTCCGCCCCCAGAGCTCCCAGAAGGCTCCTCCTTCGGCATAATCACATTGTTGACTGCAACTGCAACTAATTACAAATCAATTCGTAGCAGCCCCCAAAAGGCAAATGAATTCCAGAGGGAGAGACAAGGCACAGCCCCAGGCTAACCGCAACAGGAAGCGTGGATCGCGTGGATAACCTCCTTAACACCTGCCCGCACCCCATTAAAATGTAGATGTTATATAGCCGAATGTCAATGCCAAGTTTTAAAAACAGAGAAACACGAAAATAAACTGACATCTCTAGCCTGGGCCGTAAATCAGTGGAGACACATCCTCTGACATCTCTCCACGTTGAAGTGATGAAATGAGCTGCAGAAAAACTCATAAAAATGATCTGGAGTCCCAAGGAGATGGATCACATTTGATGGTTGGCATTTATGATCCCACAATTGAGATATAAGAGAAGATGAAGTGGTCTGTGGGATATATGGAATGCATATATAGTTAAGGTGGAGATAGTCAAGAAGCAAGATATGGATATGAATTGATGGATGTTATTCTTAGTAATGGGAAAAGGTGGTCTAGATTATGGAGGGTTTTTTTTTAGGAATGAATAGGATCTTTTAGAGATATTTTACTAACAGAAATGGAGATAAGAACGGCTAGATATTATTTCAAAAAGTATTATTCCTATAAGAGAATTTTAATACATACTTAAATTTAGAGTTTTATATATTTAAGTGACCCTAAAAGGATTTTTATTTTAAATTCTATTACATCAACCCTATTATTTACTAACAATAAAAACCAAAAACAAAATCAATTAAATACAATATATAATAGACAATCCAAGAATTTTATATTTATACAAACCAAAAACCTTTTCGGCAATTATATTTTCGAAGATTGCATTAACCCCGATCCCATTTCTTTTTTTTTGTTGTGCTCAAACTCCAACTCCTTACTCTAAGCTTATTAATACTCAAGTTTCTCTGTGTGTTTTTTATATATATTTTTTTTGGGAACCTTTCTCAAACTGTGGCGTACATAAGCACTTCAGCTTCGATGCCTGGCCATTGTCTGGGGATCTCGAGAAGAAAAGAGGAATCATTTGTCTTCTAATTATGATTTCAATGGCTTGGCAAAATCAAAGAAGGCGTAATTCGCTCTCACCATTCGGCGGAACATTCGGCTCTCTGGCCGGGTCCTTTAAGGCGGCAAATCGAATCAAAGAAATAGCAAACAAACAAATAAAAAAAAAACAACGAAGAACAACGGAACAGGAGACTCCTCTGGGGCATTGTTGACAGGCCGCAAAACGCACTCAAAGGACAAAGACGGAGCAGGAGCATACATATATTCTTCACAAAAGGAGCGGAAAAAGCGATCAGAGAGCCAACAAACAGCAAAGGGAAAGAACACAGAGTGGAAAAAAATATAAAGCAGACATCACACATGTCCAAACGTGAGGTAAACCCAGCTGAAAACCCCTAAGCAAACCAAAATCCAAAACCAGATCCCTGCGGCCAGCTTAGGACTACGTTTTTTGGCCTCAGCTCCGCAGCTCCTCATCTCCTTTGTTGCCGCGACACTGTGTCGTCGTCCTTAAGCTCTTTAAGCGAAATTAAAACATTTCACGCCGCAGCAGGAGGTGACTCGGAAAGTCCAGGAAAAACATTGATTAAGTCCTTCAAATCAATTTTAAAACGCAAAAGGGGAAGGCTCTTTCTAAAAAGAATAAATATTGATATCAAGATATATCGATTTTAGATTTTGTTAATTTAATTTGTTTATCAATTTCCTTTTAGGACATTTCTAAGTCGAAGAAGAGTCCAAGAACCATTAAAAACCTCACTTAAAGCCGCTATTTAATAAACACCACCTCTTCAAATTTAATTTCGTTTAAAGTCTTATTTTCCTATATCTTCTTTGGCAGGAATTATTCAGAGCACCACGCTTATCAGGTCCAGGGCACTGTGTCCGCAGTTGGCCACGTAATCGGAGCAACCCAGGCCACGCGTGCCCGCATCGGTGGCCTCGTACAACGCATCCACGTGCTGCAGTTCCTCTTCCGCGGCACTCGTCGTTGGCCTGCGGCAAAAGATATCATAATTAGTGAAGGAAATGCTCTCCTACCTCTGCTCCACACTCACATGAACAGAATCTGAAAGAGGCTGCCCAGCAGCCCATTGTGGGCATCCAGAGGC
Source organism: Drosophila ohnishii (assembly GCA_018905755.1). Classification (NCBI taxonomy): domain Eukaryota; kingdom Metazoa; phylum Arthropoda; class Insecta; order Diptera; family Drosophilidae; genus Drosophila; species Drosophila ohnishii. The sequence goes on along the minus strand of JAEIII010019453.1, from coordinate 4,779 downwards.
GCCTCGCTGACCTCGCAGATGACGCGGAGCAGGCAGGCGGAGCCATTGAACCCATAGTGGGACAGGTAGTTCATGATGCCAAGGTAGAAGTCCCGGCGCCGAAAAGGAGGTGGCGATCCCACCGAGCGGCGTCTCACTTCGGCTGTTTGCTCTTCCTTGTTTTCTTCCTGGATGACCAAGTTTTCGCTAGCTTGCTGACGGGCATTGATAGGGGTCACATTGCCCGGGACGCCCATAAAGGGTTCGTAAAGTTGCCACTTAAGGAGGGAGGAATAAGTTATATTTTATTTATACATTTTTTTTTTAAGGAGTTTCCTATTAACTCACCCTATCAATCCATTGATTGTAGGAATCATTGGAAGGCAGTGCATAGTTGGACTCAAAATTGAAGGCCATGTAGACAGTTTTGGGCGACAAATCCAAAGGAACAGCCACGGCAGCCAGCAACTAAAAGTAACTAAATGATGAAACCCACTTCATTTAAATCCTTTGATATTTACTCACCCCAAAAGATCCCTGACGTGGAAAGACGAGAAAGCACTGAACCAATTCCAAACTTACAACCAAGACCATTCCCCAGAAGAACTTCCAACTAAGTGCACCCATCTTGAAGAAAGTATTTGCGTCAACTAAATGCATTTTGCAGAAATAACAGGTTGTAGCAGCCATTATTCTAATGGGCGTTGGAATTGGCTGCAACTCCACTGAAGAAGTGAGAAGTGGCCAAGAAAAGAAAACCGGAATATGCAAGATTTACACGGTTACCACTTGACCCCGTCTCCATGCGGAGCGGAGGTGCTAATTGCTAGAATGTGTAACATTCTCGCGCGAGAAAGTAGATGTCTTCTTCTGGGAACGATTGATCTAGGCGTTTTTATTGAGAAATCAAAATGAAAATTAGTGAGCCAGAAAAAAAGAACAGCAAGAATATTGTTTAGTATCTCAGGGAACGGGCTGGCATTAGCACGCTTTGGAATATTCGCTCTATAAACAGACACATGAAGTCGAGCTTAGCCGTCATACTGGCCAGTTGCCTGCTCTGCCAGGTGATGGCCACCCTAGGGAGTCTCTCCAAGCATCAGAGGAGCAAAAGGGCGCCGATTCCCTGGCTGATTTATCCCACCACCTCGCCCACTCGAGTCATGGTAAGATAGTATTAAATGCCAAAGGATTTTTATAAAATTGATTCCCCTTCCAGTTCATTGGCGGCATTGGTATTCCCCTGGAGGACCTCAACTATGAGGCCGTGACTACTGGTTATGTTCTCAAGGTTGAGTACTGGTTGCCCACTACTCCCGATGAGTTGAGGACACCCACGGCCCTGCCACTCACCCAAGTGGCCACGCCAGGTATCACAGGAGCGAGAAGACAGCGGAAACCCATGTTTGAGAACTTTCTGGTCGGCGTGGATGAGCTGGGCAAGAACACCAGGAAGCTGCTGACCAGAACCAACAAGGTTCTGAGCAGCTATCGCTGGACGGTGTACAAGGGACTGGAAGGATTGGCGGATCGCCTGGGCTACCAGGGCAGGATCTGTGTGCTGAAGAGCATCTGTGAGGCGGCCGAGGAGCCCTTTCATTTTGCCAATGGGCTTTTTGCGGATATTATGCATATATTGCTAACGTGAGTTATATTTTAAGTATGATTTAATATTTTAAAATTTAGGGTAGGCTAAAAAATATATATTTTCTATTTCCATTTTTTCACAGACCCTCCTCCTCCGTGGACAAGCTATCGACACATTCGGATAACGAGTATTATTATGCGGAAAAGGTGGGTCAGTCTGGAGCTGGCTGCGATCGGGTCTTCAAGGAGTGCCGGCTCAGTCTGCTTCAGCACTTTAGCGAACTGCATCACAACCTGGACAAGGTCTTGTTTTGAGACAATAAATCGAAAGAATTAATTAAGCCAAAACTTTCGCTCAGTGTTTTGTGTGGCAACTGGGTCTGGTGAAACAAACAAAAGTCGGTCTGCCTGGACAGAGTGTTAATTGAGAGAACGTGAACTTTTTGTGGAGCCAGAAAGCTTACAGTGTCGGCTGATATATTGGATCCAGTTCCAATCGTGACTGAAGTGTGCTATATAGCCTAAAGCTAATCACACTTTCGTTTTTTTCTAATCGAAGAAAGTCATCAGTTTTGATCGGTTGTCTGTTATTAAAGTGAAATCTTATTGAAGTTTGCTAATTTAGTGATCATTCTGCTCTTGAGCTGTGAAGTTATTGTGTACTTAAGCGCTTTCCAAGGACTAAACCATGAGTGTCTTAATAAAAATATTTATTTTTGTATTTAGTTTTATGAATTTTTATAAGGAGGCTTCAAGTCTTCACAGTGAGAGTGATATTTTAGTGAGAAAAGCACGATGGCTGCCCTTGATTTATCCCAGAGGCAATCCCACACGTTTGCAGGTGAGAACACTATAAGTTTTAACTTTTTGAGAGAATAAAACCAACTTCCCTTTTAGATGATCGCTGGTTTTGGTATTCCCGTGGAGGATCTTAAAGTGGAACATGTGGTCACTGGTTATGTCTTGAAGGCTGACTATTTTCTGCCTTACTCGGCCAAACAATTGAGGGTTAAGGATGTCCATGGAATCACTGCCAGGCGGCTGCCCGAGAATGCCACAATCTTTGAGAAGATCCTGCAGAAGTCGGAGGAACAGATGGGCCTGGATCCGAATATCCTGCAGGATGATCTGCAGGCCTTGGGTAGCTATCGGTGGTCGGTGTACGAAGCCTTCACCGCCCTGGCCATTCGCATGAAGCTCAATGGTCGAGTCTGTGTCCTGAAAAGCATCTGCGAGAGTGCCGCCGCACCCTTTGACGATCGGAATGGCCTGCTGGGCGAAGTCCTTCACATCCTGCTTACGTGAGTATACGATCGTGGGATTATTGCTATATCGAGGAATTGATTATATCACACCTCTTTTTATTTTGTAGACCTTCCAGTTCGGTGGATCCTTTGGCCGAACACTCGGACAACGATTACCTGCAGGCCGAACGACTGGGAGCAGCTGGCAGCGATTGCAATCAGGTGTATCCAAGGTGTCCCAAGTCCCTGCTGGAGCATTTCAGCGATGTGCATCATCTGGGCAGCGAGTTTCTTAGCATGATGGGTTAAATTGGGAGTTGAGTGTGGAGAAAGATATGTGATATTGATATTAACTTTGGGTTTATTTTATTTATATTTAAATATATGATATATAGGTTTGTATTTAAATATTTATATTTTATTCTTACTATTTTCCAAAATCCCAAATTTGAATTTTAGTTTAAACTCTAAGAACGACCTCGGTGGCCCAGGGCACTTCCTCTCCGGTTGATTTCACCGTCAAGGGCGTGAAATTTATGCAAATATCCACATAATAACTCTTTTTGTTCTCCTGTCCTGGCCTCATCATCATCTTTGGATATTCCTCCACGCTCGGGTGGTCTTTTCCCTGCCTCGTCTCTGTTGGCTATCAAAGCGTACGCATCTCGCGGCTTCTGCCGCTTTCTGCCTCTTTAGGCTCTATTGTCTTCTAATTCAATAATTACAGCCCAAGCTTTGGCTACTGGGGAGTGTGGGTATTATGAGGTATTCGGGACTCGGACCCACCACCGTCTTGGGATCGTCTTGGGTCTGGCTGGAACAAATAGGCGTTTAAATGCAAATGTCTGCGCTGTAATTAATACGCATAATACGCGTATTATGCTAATGCCAATGTCATAATGACTGGAGGAAACCCGAAAGAAAGAAGACGAAAATGTGCAGTCATATATTCATCACTGGCGAGGAGCTGCATTGTTAATGGTTCAACGTACTAATTAGCTTTGACAAAATATACACACCAAAGCAAAGCTACTAAAAATTAGTAGCCAAGGGGTCCGGGGTCTCATCTCTCCGGGGATAGTATGTTTGGGGGGACTTTCTCTAATGAAGTTCCCCCGGCCAGAGCTCCAGTTCCCAGACACTGGCACTGGCACAGGCACTTGTCTGCGATGACAGAGCCCCGATAAGAGCTGGAATATATTTTGACAGGAGTCAGCGCAGTCGTCTGGCCAGAGATCGGGATCACTGGGATCCAAGCATAAACTAGAGAAGAGAGAGAGATGCACCTTTCACAATTTTCATGTTGTGTTCTGTTGTGATTACCTTTAACCCCTTTACGGTCCATGGAGCCCCTCTCTGCTTTTTTTTCTTTTTTGTATTTTGTATTTGAAATGGGGGAAATATTTTCGTTTTCATTGCCTTTCTTTGGAAACAATTTGTAGGAACATGCAACTTAACGAAGTAATCAGAGGCCAACTGCAAAGAGCGGGGGCCAGATGCTTATCCGAGGCCAGCAGGCAGCAGCCAGCGACAACTATTTTATGGCCTTATGTGCCACAAGGAGGATGCGGATGAGGTCGAGGATGCTGGCACTCTGTCTCCGGCTTTATATGGCTGGGATTGCTATTTTTGGTAACCCTTTTGTTGCCTGCGGGCGAGTAAGTGGGTCGCACTCGCCCCCCATTCCTTCCGTAATTTATGCTGCGTAATAATTCTTGGTCTTGGTCCACAACTAAGTTGGTAAAAACAATGTAACAAATTGCTCTGCTCCGTACCTGGAGTCCGTTGCGTATGCAAATGTCAGCTGTGTCAGTTTTGCCCTAAAATGGGGTGGACTAGCGATGTATATCGATGAGAAAATAGCGATAGAAGATATCGGGAAAGTATTGGATTTAATCAAAAGTATTATTTTTATTTTATGGTAATGTAAATAAAATTTTAAAATGTTTTAATATATTAATTTTCCATT
>JAEIII010019433.1:0-14581 GCA_018905755.1 Drosophila ohnishii | reverse complement strand
ATGGGTAGCACATAGTAGACATAAAGGACATGGCTCCGAGGCCTCCGAGTGGGAGTGGCTAGGAAGGGCGACCTCGTCTGATCCGCAACCACTTGAGTTGTTTGCTCGGCGGTTTCCCTCAGCTTTCGGGGACTCTCCAGGCGCCGCCACTGTCTCTCTTTATCTTCTCCCAGCTCCCGGCTCCTGGCTCTATTCCCGCCTCCATTTCCATCTCTATCCCTATCCCCGGTACGGTTCAATGAGCCGGCGGCGGTCAGGCGATTCCCCACCAGAGGCATTCATTAGGAGGAGCGAAGCTCGCCTTAGAAATTCGGTTCTCATTTCTTTGGCGGGGGCGTGGTCGCATTCAAATTCTGGCATGTGAAAGGCCACGGGCTTTGGAAAACGGGGTTATGAGCTCATGTGGGGAGCAGGGAACTCGGAGCGCGTGGCAGCGAATTGAATTGAAAATTAAATGACATCTGATCGGGAGGGAAGGGAGGTGGAAGTGAGCTCCGGCACATGGTAATCCATTAAAAGACGCCACTAAAGTGCTGCCTTTGAAGTCAAAGTAGGAGATCTCATGCAGTGACAAGAAAATGTAATTAGAAATCAAAATGAACTGGTTTGAAGGGGGAAAAAATATGTTAATCAACTTTAGGAAATAGAAGGTTCTAGGAACATGTGATTTAAAATTAAATATAGGAAGCAGGAATATGTTTATCGGGTTGATAAGATTTTATTATGAATATTTATGTGAGAATTAAATTTAAAAACCTTTGAATTGTTTTTTACTACGGCAATTTATAAATTTAAAAATCTGTTTAATAATTCGTAGTGGTTTATAAATGTTGCATTTTAAAACGGAATCATTATTTTCTAGTTAAACCATTCAAAACCATTAACCTATATTTCCCCAAAAACATTACTCTTCCTGAGAAGCAAGAAAAAGCAACTGAAGGAAGTGATAACCTAGGAATGAAATCAGTGCCATGTCAATCAACAAACTCTAGCCATCTGCTCCGAGAAACATCATTCAAGTCCATTGATTCCCATCGCCTGAAGTGAGCCAAACAGACTTCATTTTTTGCTCTTACCCTCATCTCAATTCTCGATTCCCTTTAATTGCTTTGTCGGGCTTTTCATCATTTTTCCTCCTGTAATTGCCTAATGTCCATCAAAGTAAGCCCCTTCACAGGCAGGGCAATGAGGAAAAAAAAAGGAAACACACTCAGGGCCAAATAATTACAAACGAAAGCAGACCGAATCGAGTGTCAGTCAAACGGGAATTATATTTGATTTGATTCTAAAAGAATGCATTAGATTGGTAACTTATCAAGGGAAATTTAAGAATCAAATGTTAAGGAAATGTATTATAAATACTACTTAATTATTACTAAGTAGAAATCAAGTAATCACAAACAAATTACGTATTATTGTGAGCTTTGCACAATTGCAATTCCCAAGAGCCAAATCCTTATTTTGGCAAGATTAATAAACCACAAAATAACAGCTTGGGGAATTTAATTTAATCTTAAGTTGGGCATGAAGAAATTTCCATGGCTTTTAAAAAAAGTAAACCAACGTGACTCCTTTGAAAAAGTTCTACCTGCGGAGTCAGTCAGTTGAGTTATCCTTCCTGCAGGATCCCCAGCCTCTTTTCCCTTCGTGGTGGCTGCCATGACAGCTTCCTCTCATATCCTTTCATACGAGGCCCGTTTTTCCTTCCCCTTATACCTCCCCATCCTACCTAAGCCATGTCCCTTGGAAAAGACGTGCGAGCGTTCACATAACAAAAGAAAAGCGGCTTATGTAGAACGCTCTAGCCTTGGTAGCGAGATATTGCTTTTTTTCGTGTGTGTGTCCCAATGCGAAAAATTTCCACAATACACTTGCCCCTATAGAAGGCTTTGGCTAAGAGGAGGAGCTCCTAGAACGAGCTTCAAAGGTGTTTATCAAAGAAATTTCCATCCTTTGACTAAGCAATTGTCTGCGAATCGCAATATAGTCGCAAATTTCCATTGATTTACATAGCACCAAACGCCCTCAAACTTCCTGTGTGATGCAAATTGCTGCAAAAAAATATTATTTACTAAAAAAAAGGAAACCATAGAATTTTCCCTGCACATTGCACAATTCCCTTAATTGGCTTTATATAATTCTTCGCCTGTTTGTTGCCAGCACATTTTTGCGGTTGCAGCAAACACGGCACCAAAAAAATAAACCTATTTATTAAATCGATTTGAAATTGCCGCCGATGCAACTGCCCGCTCTTACGGAACTGCAAAACCAATTAAATGCATTCAAATGTGAAATAGAAACAGGACAAAAAAATATATACACACAGTCAACAATTGACAGTAATTTAGGGACCATTCAGTTGACACTTTTTTTTTTTGCGGATGTCGGTCTCTGGTTAACCACAAAATGGGTTTTCTTTTTTACACCCAATTCCCCAGAGTCTCCTTCCTGTCCGGTCAGGGACACAGACAGGCATTGTTTGGCCATAACAATAATATTTATGGATGGCAAAGATAAACTTCAGGGCCAATAATATTTACTGTCAAGGCGAGGCTTCGGTTTATTTCGTTAGAAAAGACCGAACAATATTTAACAATGAATAAATTTCAAAGAAAGAGGTATAAGTATAACCTGGCCACAGGTCCTTATAATTCGTGGTAATTACCAATGTTCTGGTTGAGTTGTCAATTAATCAAATTAATCAGAAAATATGTCAATCAAGGAAAGGCTTCTATAACTCAAAGAACTCGTTGTTACCTTGCAGGAAATTTAGTACATGAATTAAAATTATATTCTTAGCACATAAACTACAATGGGACTCTTAAATTGAGTTAGCATTCCCTCAGTTCCGTTTTTCATTTATAAATCATTTCCCTAAATTAAAATAGTTTTTCGTTTTCCAAATACAAACCACTTACACCTGACCAAAATAAATAATTTCCCACTCGCAAATGAATCAAAAAATTTATTTTTATATCATTTTTAGAATAAACATTTTTCTATAATTAAAATCAACAGAGAGACAATGGCATGTGTTTGCTTTTAACTTCATTTTGCCTTCGCCCACCCCGCAAGGCTTTTGCCAGCACCACAAAGATCCACTCAGCCACGCCCCAACCATTACGCCCCTCAGGTGCACACTTCCCTGGTACTGGCAAAAAGGAAAGGAGGAGCGGAGGGAGGATTCAGGAAATGGGAGGAGCTCAGCCTGAGGCGAGGGAAACCGCACGCGGAAAAACAATCAAGTCGTTGGTGACCTGACCCCATGAACACACACACAAACACGCACAGGACGCAAACCCACACACACAGCCACTCAGTGCACGTTGAGGTGAACTGTTTATCTGTAAATATAAACTGCACATGCACGTGTGCGGATACCAGCAACAGATACAGATATAACTGCAAGTGCGAAGCCATATACAGATACAAATATCAGAGGAGACACCGAGGCAAATAATGATTTAAACAGAGAGGAAGTGTGTTTTAATTCAGAATATATTTATGAAGAATTTTTCAGCTCAATTTATAATCAAATTTAGATTTCTTGTAGAGACTAAAACATTTATTTATATAATTTAAATATTTTTTATTCTCCAATTTCAGGTATTTTCCGATATTTGTTTCCCTCAATGTATAGATGCACATACATACAATATGCAAAATACAAATACAATGGCACTTATCCTCAAGGCTTACGCGGGCGGGCAATGAGCGCTTCCTTTTCGTTTAATTGCGCTTGCAACATGACGGCAATCCTGCCATCCTTGCACTCCTGGCGGATGTGCACTCGACACACGGACACATATCGATGCGTATATATATATGTTAAGTTTTCAGTTTAATTTCGTTTTCATTTCCGCGCACAAGCTGCGATTCGAAGGGGTGAAGGGTAAAGGCTGAAAGGGGAAAATTGAAAAGAAACAAGCAAAGATTGAGGAATCTGCAAACAGAGTCGCTGGCAACACATGTTCAGGAGCCAAGGAGAATGGGTTTACTGCAACGCCAGCCAATCAATTCCACAGTTCAAATATGCAACAAGATAATGGAATCTTAAGGAAGGATAAAGCTGAAGTTGAGATACTCTACCATAGAAAATTGTAAGCAAAAATTCGACTTTAGGGAAAAAGTTAAATATAAGAAATACTTGATTTTAGGGGTGATAAAATTCTGGTAAAAACTATTATAACCAAAAAAATTAAATGAAAATTGCTTATACAAAATATACAGACTTTACTACATATTGTTTCTTTGAAAAATAAATTATATTTAATATTTTAATTTAATAATTTAATTTATATCCCTATACATCCATAATAATGCAGCAAGCATATCAACATCATTTAATTTCCTTTATAATAAGACTTTATTCTCTCAACTCTTTTTATATATATTTTAGCATCTGTTTTATTTATATCCTTAGCCGCCTTGGCATGAAAATCTCCACGCGTCCGCCATTTATTATTCAACGGAAATGAGCCTGAGCTGCATACGTGTGTGTGATATCTCTTCGCCTTTCTCTTGCTCTCCCTTTTGGATTTCAGGAGTTTTCCTTTGCGGCTTTTTATTTTTTTGTATATATTTTTTATATTGTTGCCTGCGGACGCGTTTCGCTTATGCTGAAAATTAAAAGAAACTTAACTCTTCCGCTGTGTACTGCCGACGTTTTGCGGAAGTTGCTGCAAAATTGCCAACATCCGACAACAACAAAGAAAAAACCAATAAAAACAGAGCCAAACAATGTGGGCCAAGCCACAGCACGTGTGCGTATCAGGGATGACTAAGAAGTATTCCAGAAATAGAAGGAAATAATAAACAAAGATGTGGAATAAATAATTTCAGAATATTATGAAAATAATTTCACAGATATAATATATATACCTATTAAACAATTACTTTATCAGCAGTTTTCTTTATTTTATTTAGATTCCATTTCCCATTTTTTTAATCTATTATATTTTATATCCCCCTATAAAAAATCCAAGTTACCATCTCTAAGCCAAGCGCAGACGTAACAAGGATGAGCGAGTTGTGAGTCCTTGCATTTGTCAGTCTAGGCAGGCAATATGGCTGCTCATTTCCTGTGCGCACAGCGGAAGTGATTTGAGCTGCCTGCAGGGGTATGAGAATCGGGATGGAAATGGTGCAGGGGAAAATGGCCGTTACCTTTTCCCCCTCTCCCCATCATCAGCGGCAGTTTCTACTGATGATGACGGCTGCTGCTCTGCAATTGAGATGATGGACTGCACTGCACTCGCGTTTCATGAATATTTAGGGAAACTTTTGCAAAATCCTTTTGGATCAGGCGGGTGCCATGGTCAAGGTCATCCTGAATTGCCGCCCTTCTTTTTACGGCTGTGGCCTTGAATGTCAATTTTTGCATTTAACAGGTACTTTTTGCGTTTGCTGTGAAGTTTTGTTTGATATTTTATTAAATATGAAATCAAATAAATATTTAAAATAATTTTTAATTAAAGAAATGAATTAAAGACAGATATATTTGATAATATAAAATATTGTTCCAGTTTTTTTATAAAATATTCACAGACAGAAATAAATATGAAAACTGCCAGCAAAGATGTAGATTTATCTGTGATTATTTTTTGGTGACATTCTCCTTGAATATTATGTCGGAAATGGCATTTTCCAGGAGTAAATAATTCCATTTCCACGACATTTGCTTGCTGCTAATGTTGGACAATATTTCATTTGCATAATGTTCCGCTTGCTGCCGAGATTTTCAGAGAAGTCTGCCAAGTTTGTCAGCTGCAGACAGCAGGGATTACGCTTTTCACCGGCCGTCGGTCTGTGGATTAGGTTAACTTTTCCGCAGGCTGCCAGTTATCGAAGGATTGCCACCTCCATATTGCACACGACTTCACTTGATCCTTGTTTGCAGTTTTCCCCAGCTCCTCATCCTCCTATCGCTATTATTTCCTATCAAACGATTCTTGCACACTTTTATTGCAAATTGAATTTGCTGTGTCACGTCGTTGGCTACTTTGTCAATATTTTCTTTTTGCGTTTTAAACTGCCGCCGCACAAAAAGTGGCCAAGTATGTGATGGCCAAGAAAAGAGAGTTCGGAACAGGGTGATTTTTTAAGATTATGAGAGATATTCGTCAAATTCAGAATACATAAAATGTAACTATTATTACAATTTTAAAATTTTAATTACTCTCCAGCTAATAGACCCCTTTTGCTAGAAACTTAAACATGTGTGTCACATCATTAACACGCCATGAAACACACTATACTACCAGCCTTTGAAGCACCCTATTTCTTTTTTCGGGAAAAACTTGTTTCAAGGAGGAAGTTTACACAGCTATGAGTATTTTCGTGCCCATAAAATGCAGCTGCAACTTTTCGCAGTTTCCTCTTCGGGCTGGACTGCTGCAACAAAGGACTTTCGGTGGCATTGTTATACAGTTTACCAGTTTAGGACATTGCCCTCTATCGCCGGCTTTAGTGCTCCATTATTTCGATGACCCACTGGGTCACTCGCAAATATTCCACCTGCTCCCCAAACCCACAGCCGATACACCCAAGTCAGCACATTGTCCATAGTTTTCTATTGTGTGAGTGTGTGTGTATGTGTGTGCCAGTAAGGATGTGTGTTCCATGGACGCCGGGACATCATTTGTCAATGTCGTCCGCGCCCAGGGCGTTCAAAGCTCACGCAACCTCATATGCGCCATCTCCATCCCACATCTCCATGCACTAGGAGAAAACCTTAAATGTTTATTAAAAATAATATGAATTTTGTAAAAAAATATTTGTTATAATAAGGGTTCTCTAGACATGACGAGGATTTTTAAAAACATTTTAACGGTGCCTAAAAGCAGGAAAATAAATATTTTCACTACATAAAATTTTAGAATTTTGTAATAACGATTTTGGAGTTCTTTAAATTCTTAATTAAAATATATTAAGAAACCCTATAAATTAAAATATCAAAATTGTTATTTTTACTTTTCAAAAAAGGTTTTTTAAGTTAAGAAATACATTTACTTCAAGTGTAACTTTCCTTTCGCATGTTTGGTCCGCGTAATTCCAGGTAGTTCTTGCTTTTCCCAGGCATTGCTGCAAATTTATACACATCTGCTAGCTGTCAGGGAAAGGGGAAAACTAGGGCTGCAGGGCAAAGCCAGTATGCTGAGCATCGTTTTTATTATGCGGCACAGTTGGAGCTAAAAACATACCCCCAGTGCCCCAATAGAAACACCGTCCAGGGGGCATAACTAACCGCTATCAACCCGTGGCATACCTCTAATTAAATGCCTTTGAACTTTGCTACGCTTATTGAGGAACGAGTCTGCATTCATTGCAGTCATTTAATTGGCAACTGCTCTTGGCCATTTAATTGCCTGGCTTCAAGTGTAGTTCAATTTCAGGAGAAGTGCCTGAATTTTATGAAAATAGTCTTCAAAAAAAGAAACATTGAAGATTGATTGGTAAATGTATACTTGAAACTCTTGTTTTTACCCAAAAATAAATGTGTAGGCTCGCAATTTAAATTCTGAGTTGAACATATAATTAATTCAGCTTTCAGAAAAGACTTACTAGCTCTGGCAAATATTTAGATTCTCCCTTAAATAATAAATCAGTCCAAATTCATATTTTAAACATATTTCCCTTAGATTTATTTGTAGATTGCATAATAAACTAAATAATTTAAGCAGCTCTTTCCAGGGAGATGACAGTTATGCACTTTATAAATTGTGCCATGAAAAGGAATAAATAAAGCGTCACTCAAGCGTCCTGTCTGCTCTGCAAACCGCAGCTGAAATGTCAAAAAAACAAATTCAGGCAAAACAGCCAAGCAAAGCGAAATATTTTTAATGGCCATAATTTGGTGGAAACGACTGAAACAGCCGCAGAGGCACAAAAGTTGGGGCCAAAAGCTGGCAAATGAACTGAACACTGGACATAAACCGCTCAATTATTGTGACTTGGGACTGGGGGGGGGGGAAAGGGAGGCCGCAGAAAGTCATTATCTAAAATATTTGACATTTGTCCAGACACACCCACACACCATTAAGAGCAATTAACAATTTTTCGGTTCTGTTCTGGCCATAAGGTATGAATAAAAAAATCCAGACAAAAACTTCTGGCAGGGTTCAAAGATCTGTCAGTGATTTCCACACGCAACCTGAAAGTATGCTGAGGAAAATCAACAGGGGAAAAGCTTTTATCAATGATATATGAGGCATGAAAATAGCATTCCCCCAAGTCTCTGCAGTAATCAGCTGCAGGAGAAGCCAGTACACAAAGCCACCTCTAAAGCTCTGCAACTCTTAGAAATTATGAAATGAAAACTTTCTTGCCATGCATTCTATCGCGACGACGACAACTTTTTGGAAATGAATTTTTTATGGCGCTGCAGGAGCAGCAGAGAATGCAGCCACTCATATCTGCCTCGCTTGGCGCTTTTCTTTCCCTGCAGTTTATGTCACATGCAGTCGGGGGAATTTCCCCGAGATAAGCGGAAAGTTCCACCCCACCACCACCACCACCACCCGGAGGAAATTTGAAAGTAGCAACATCTTGACACGGTATAACATTAGCCAACTTTACAGATCAGAGAGGACACATTTAAAGGTGGTGCTGGGAGCTAGAAAGATTACCTTTTGGATGAGTAGTAGTAGTGGTGGGATAAATGTTAATTTTAAAGGTAATTTTAATAACATGGAACTAAATATGAATTCTACTTTTATTTTTAAATAAAAATATTCTTACGTACATTTATTAAAGTTCTATTTATTTCCACTTTCCTACAATATACATTTCTAGATACAATTTTGACTCTCTGACTACTCCCACATGCAACAATTTAAATTCATATATACCATGAAAAAATCCATCATTCTGGGGCAACAAAAAGAATATATAAAAGAGATATGAAATATTTTATACCATGAACAAGATCAGCAAGCTGACGGCAGATAAGCCCCATCACTCTCGCCAACTGGGCCACCATTTAAAACAAAGACAAATTCGCACTTTCCCCTTATGAGTCCCCGAAAGCCACCTCCCACTCCCACTCCCACCCACCTTTGTCTCATTTCACTTTGGTGACATCTCTGGGCGAAAAATGCGAAATAAAATAAATATTGACGTGCGAGTTGAGTTGCTGCAGCAGCAGCAGCAGCATCAGCAGAGTTCAGGATTGGGTGATTTATGTGGCATGACTCATTGGGCGAAAAAGTGTAACTGGAACTGAAGCCGAAGCCAGTCTAGATTTATGCGGTGCTATATAGCTGACCAATCTGTCTGTCCGCACAGCCCGACAATTTCCAGACACGAGGGCAAACAGACCGAAAGGAAAAATTGAAAACTTTTGTATGAAATGACATTCGCAGGGAGTGGGCCCGGGGTTGGACCCCTCTCTGGCCGTTCCGGGGGCAATGCAGGGAAGTCAAGTGGAGTGGGCCAGCAAACATGCCAATATTCTGCAGGCACTTGGCACATATAATGTAAGGAAAGTACGCTGAAGTACGTTGAACCCTTGTGGAAAAGTGAAATGCAGTGGGTTACACAAGAAAAAATATTTTTAAAACTTGATTTTGATAAAGAAAAAATTTAATTTAAATATTATAAAAATTTCAAGTCAAAAAAGTTATTAAATTTAAAGGAAGAAGAAAGAAATCTGATTCCACTTCGCATAAAATATGGCAAGAAATTGAACATTTTATTCCAAATTAAAAGGTTTTTAGAATGACTTCATATTTTTATAACTGTTTTTTATATAAATTTTAATTAGTTCATGAAATTTTCAAGTATCAAGTAAGTGTAAATATTTTAAGAAATATGAAAGAAATATTTACAAATTTATTTTGACAGAAGTGACATTCTTAGTTCAATAAAAATATTAAATGGAATAAATTAATAATAATAATTAATGTAAGTACTTAAAAATGAGTTTTCTTATAGTCCAGCTTGATTGTTTATACCCTTTTATTTACTTAAATTTAATTACTTATCTTAAGTTTATTAAAAATCCCAGCAATCTATTTATTAAAAATGCTTCTAAATTTTTCTACAACTGCATTTTGAGGGGCGGCTGGCAAAATGCAAATGAGTGGGCGGCCTGGGTGGCATTGGTGGCACGATGCTCACGGCCTCAGATTTGGCTCGCTTCGGTTTTACTTTCCGCCAGATACTCACACTCAGTGCGGACTCGTATTTCGGTCACAGAGTGCGTGGAGGGGGATTCACTTGTGCATGTCAATCACATTCTGACAGCAGGCGACGCAGGCATATAGCATACACAACCCATAGGAAAACACCTCCCCGACCGACCACAGACACTCATCCATCTAGCCCATCCACAATCCATCCTCATCTGGCTGGCAGCGATGCGACGATGAGGCAAACATTCGCACATTTGATTGACAGGCTAAAACGGTCGTACAGGCAATGAAATGGAATAGCCAGGCCACGGAGATTTCTATGTATGTTTTTTCGTAATTAAATTCAGCAAAGTTCTCAATTATTTATGGCTAATTACATTTTATTCAGGTGAAAATGAAATTAGCCAGTGAGCTAGAAAAAATGAAAGCACATACACCGCACACACAGTATTAATGACTCAATTATTAATTGGCGTCATAAAATTCTAGAAATATACCGCTAAACACCTACTAAATATGCGAAATAATCATATTTCATGGCAGCCCCCATCATAAAAACGCGCAATTTCTGTCCAAACTATTAATTAATGTTTTCTGGGTAATTATTATTTTTAATGTGCGGCACTTATTCTACGCTGTGATCACTTGCATCTCGACATAATTTGCAGTGGCAAGAATGGGACGAATTTAATGTGAAAATAATTTCAAATGTCAAAAGGGGGAAAGAAGAGAAAACGAAAACATTTTCATTATAAAAACGAATTGCATATTTTTAAAAGAGCGCGTTGACAATGACAGAGTTGAATGAAGAAAATTTATCAACAAGAAAATTCGTTTATTAAAATAGCTGTTTAGAAGCACATTATACCTCATCTCTGACACAAAATAATAATAATAAATAAAAAAGGAAAGCAGAAATTAACTTTATACGGTTATTATCATTTAATAACCTGCTCTAATCGACAGAAAAACTAATTAATTAAGTCATATCGAATCTCCCCATTATACCATGTAGTTTTAATCATCTCCAAACCCATTTAATTTGCATAATATCCTCTTCTCTTTTTTTTGGGATATTGCTGAGCGCGTAAATTAAGCCAAAATTACCATTTATCGTGGAATCGGTAATGAAATGCTTAAATTACAACAAACTAATGGCTGCACAGGGAGCTAAATATATTTGCATATATGAGAGCAAACGGAGTTCATTAAAAATTCATTCCAGCACGCGCTGCTTTGCCAACTCTCACTTGATTATTTAGCCGAGTTTGTTGAAAATCAATTTGGTGAAATTGCTTGTATTTATATGGAAATCCAAGCGAGCGGGAAAATAGAAAGGAAAAAATTAACAGGAATTTATAAGAAAAGTTTATCCGAAAAACTTTTCCTCAGAGCAACACAAGGGCAACCGCAACAGGGATCAAGGTTTTGGGTCTGAATGGGTTTTAAAATGATAAACTGACCCTCTCGCAGGATGTGGTGTCGTCCTTATGCGTCTGCATTCCCAGACGCCACCCGAAAGAACCCCAGAAGCCCATCAGTAGAAACTTTTCCAGCCACGTCGTCTGTGTTTTTGGTTAACTTAATTCAATCAACCGAAAATTGCTTTAAAGTCGAAAATGATTTAATATTCTTGTGGGAGAGATTTCAAAGCAAACTTTAATGAGCTGATTTTTAGCAGCCGTAATTACACTGGACAAGCGAAAATGCCTTGTGGAAATTCAATTATGTATATTTAGGGCAGCTGGGAAAATAGCAGAGCAACGAAGACTTGAACTTGCCTTTAAATATTTAAATACCCTTAAAGTAGCAGGAAATTATTGTTAATATAGAACCTGTAAATTATATTTAAATATTTGTAATGCCTAATTTATATCACTATTTCAACAAAATCAATTCCAAACTATATAAATACTAATTATCCTTTTTACCAACTACCAAAAATCAACCCCTTTTCTCGTAGGGTATTTAAAATGTAAAAACTTTCCTATGGTTGTTCATTTAATTTAAAGTTTTTCCATACTTTGTCTCGTGGTGGAAAATGCTGCGAGATAAAAGTTTTTGGATTTTGAGGAATGGTAAACAATAAACATCTCGCAAATTTCGGTCCAATTTTAAGCACTTTTCAGTGTCAACGGAAAAGGCTTTAAGCAAAGTGTCGGAAGTTCAACCAGAAGGATTAAAAGTTTTGCTCAAAAGGCGAAACTAAAGCTCGGCTCAAAGGAAGAGAAGACAGTTGCCAGCATTTTTGCTCCTACCACTCTTTGTATTTTTTCCCCATTTCCTTTTTGGCAACAGCTAGTAGTATATGTTCCTCTAACCAAGTCCAAGTTTTTTGCCTGGCAAAAACTTTAACTGACTCCACATGGAAATTATTTGAGCAATTTCTTCTTAAGTTTAGTGAGAACAAAAACCAGAAATGTGATATGCTCCTAATGCCTGGCAGAGGGTTAACTCCAGGTGGATAGTTACCCAGGACCCAAGCAATTAGAATCAAATGCCAGAGGGGGTTTAAGTTCAAGCCCAAAGATGGGAACGTGGACAAATGGTGGAAGTGCTGGAAAATGATTTATTTACCCTACAAACTCTGGAGATTTTTATCTCTAACGCTATTTGGATTACAGCATATTACAGTACCCTTTTCTTATTTTTTTGTATATAAAAAGTAATTATTAAAAAAGGAACTAAACAGTAATACTAATCCTACATGAGTACTAATTGATGTTGGCCATCTGATTGGCATTAGCTTTCGTCCAGCTTCGTGTGTAATTACAGATTTCAATTATTAGGAATCAGCAACCTGCAAAATGCATGCAATTAAGCGCAGAATAATCAATCAGCAATCAAAGCCTCTGCGAAACCTGGCTAATACGAGCGAGCACACATGGAATTCTAATTATTTCTGTGACGGTCCTAATACGGACATGACATTAAAATTGTAAGTGGATTAATTGGGGATCAGGGTTACAAGCTAAATATAAAATGAAAGATTTTAAAATTTAAAATTGATTTAATATCATATATTAAAATTGAAAAGGAATTTATGATGAATAGTCAACATTGCGTATGAGTATTATTAAAATTACGTATACGCAAGGTGACTAGATGGTCTATTATATATAATTGATATTAATATTTTAATTAAAATAAAGAGTCAAAATTATAAATAATATGGTAAATAAAGAAAAAGAATTTATCAGCGGATGTTCAACTCTGCGTATGACTAATATTTAAATAAATATATTACTCATACGCCATGTTGAACATCCGGTCTATTATTATTTATGAAACATTTAAAACAGATGCATGTTATTTTTTTTTTAATTTTACTTACAGGCCACTAAATATTTATAATTAATAATATTTATAATCAACAAGCGATTTACCCTTCAGATGCTAACAGAGCCGGAACGCCTAACAGAGTCTGTTAAGCCAACGAAAGTGAGAGTTTGTATAAGAGAGAAAGTTTCAAAAGGAAAACGCTCTCTTATTCGCACTCTCTCTCTCTCTCTATCTCTCGACCAACTGTTAATTGGGGGAAATTGCAGCGGGAAAGCGGCAGCAGCAGACCGCAGCACGCATCAGGCCAATCGGCCGACGAACCTGAAAGCCGAGCACCGAGCACGCATCTGTTGTCGAGACGAGCGAGACTGTGCAGTCGGAAAAGTCGGGAAACTCGGGAAACTCGCATGCACCACAACACAAAATTCGCCGGCAAATGCGGCGCGCAGTATGCAAAACAATGCCGAAACGTGCAGTTCAGCAACTTCAGCATACCAAATAGTAAATACTACGAGAAAAAGCCAAAACTAAATTCGAAACTAACGAAAAATCAACACAAAACTTCGTCAGCAGCAGCAAAAACAACAATTTTTTGATAAACGTGCGCGTAAAGCAAACAAAAATGCAAAAAGTTTTTTGGGTAGAGCGGGGTGTGAGAGATAACCCCGCGGGCTTTAGTTTTCTGGCTGCTTGCATTTAATGCAAATTAGCAGCCAAAAACGCAAGGAAAATAAACAAATAATTCCACTTCCCCCCCTCCGGCCGCAGGACAAATAAATCAGACAGAGTGAAAAATAACATTAGCGAGAAATCTGAGAAATTGCTGAAACGTTTGCCAAATATTTTGAGAACCTCAAAAAGTGCGTCGTGTGCCATTTTATCGAAACCAGAAGGATGAGTGGCTAGATGACACAATTTATTCAGACGGTAAGAGAAATATATACGGGCAAAGGGATGCAGTCTGAGGGATATTCTGGGACCAAAAATACCAATAAAGCTTTGAAAATGATTCTTGGTCTGCAGAGAGAAAAATAAATGGGCATAGAAATGATCGAAACTGCATGAGAAACTTTTTATTTAACGCATTAAGTGTGAAAAAAAATTTTAAATAAATTCTAATTAATTAAAAAAAATTGTTTAATGAAAGCGAAGATTTTCTATTACTT
>JAEIII010019388.1:0-10871 GCA_018905755.1 Drosophila ohnishii | reverse complement strand
TTGGTGTTGCAAAAGAGACTTGCTCTTACTAAGTGTTGGCCGGCCACCGCCACCTCATGCTAGAGATGTTTGAACCAGTTGGGAATTGTATGAGCACGCGTGCGGAATTTGTCGTTTTTACGGTGCCTGTCTTAAATTCAAATACACTTTTTTCGTAATTCTGGAAATTTTTTCTTAGTTTTCGGTCGATTTTTTTAATTTCCTTCAGTTTTTTTACTATCTGATCGAAACTTTGCACATATATGTTTTTTCTATTAACTAAGCTGTCTAGATCTAAAGACTATTACATATAGCTGACATTGGAATGATGAAATTAAAATAATCAATTAAACTTTTTTCTCGCTTCAAGAAATTTTTATCTATCCCAAGATCTGATATTTTCTTATTATTTAAAAAAATTAAGTTTTATGAAAATCGGCT
Organism: Drosophila ohnishii; assembly: GCA_018905755.1. Classification (NCBI taxonomy): domain Eukaryota; kingdom Metazoa; phylum Arthropoda; class Insecta; order Diptera; family Drosophilidae; genus Drosophila; species Drosophila ohnishii. Next base: position 10,451 of record JAEIII010019388.1, on the reverse strand, counting down.
GTCTCAGAGATGATGAAAATATATTGAAAAACTATCGTTTCTATGGCAGCTAAATTCTATAGTCGTCCAATCAGACCGGTTCCGACCTATATATGTACTAGTAAAAGTAGTTAGAAAACTATCTCCAAAGATTTATTCGGATAGCTTAAAAACTGAGGACTTGTTTGCTCAAAAACTGACAGGCCGTCATGGCTAGATGCTGATCAAGAATAATTATACTTTACAGGGTTGAACCTCCTTTACTGCGGTGCTAACTTCTGACTAAAGTTTTAATACCCTTCAAGGGTAAAGTATATAGACTTTCAATTAAATACTTCTACTAGTGATTCTTCTCTCTCTATTTTTATGTTACTATTAATAGTCACAAATGATGTGTTCAGATGACTGTTAGCTGAATGTGTTGTCACTCTTATTTCGCCTCGATAGAGGTGTTTTCCTTTTAATTGCACGTATTTTCAATAGATGTTCAGGAACTGCGCAAAAATAGATTGAATTAACTAAAAACCATTTTCAAACTTTTGTCAAAAGAAAAAATCCATAAGCATATATAGAGGGATTAATAATGTAATTGCCACACAAATCACTTTGGCAAATGGAAAACAATAGTTTTTTTTGGCTGTAAACTAACTGCTGGACCCTCCTATGGGTCTCGGTCGTTTTTGCGGGGATGCACTGCAAGGGATCAGGATCAGGAACTGGATAGGGGTGGGACTCCTCTAGGTACAAAGAACCAACACGACTCTTGGTCGTCGCTAAAGAGGCTCATTTTGGCATTTGTTGAGTGCATTGTGTGTGTTTTGTGTTTTGTGTATTTATTCGACTTCATCTCTCAATGCCAATAATTGTTACTATTTGTAACGACATGACACGAAAGCGGTAGGGTCGCCGTCAGTCCGTCGACATACACACACTTCAAGATCATTATTGAAAGGTGGAAAATGATTGTATTGATTTACAACAATAGTGCAGACGAAGAGTACTTAACAGCTCGGAGAGTAGTTGTTGAAAAATGGGACTCCGGGTTTTAGGGGAAGCTGGTAGCAGCTACTCGTGATCATCATGGTCTTAAAAGTCGCTTGCCGAAACAAATGATCTGTTTTTCACATTGTGTTAATAATAATTGGCAGCATATGTGCGGGATTTTGAGTCCTACTAAACCATTCTTATTCCCCCTACCGATCATCTATTGAGCTCTATATTGTGTTAAGACATGTTGGGCTAAGTATATTCACACCATTGAAGAATTGGCATAAAGGAATTGGGTTTTCTATTACGAATTGTTGCTGAGATGTCTCAATTTGCTGTTTTTTTCGGTCTGTCCTTATTTAGGGAAAATTACCTGAATTATAATTGCCACTTTTTTAAGAGAAATAATTAAGAGAATCTATAGCCTCGGTTCCTCTCCGAAAAGAATATTATTCTTTTTGGTTTCAAGAGTCCAAGTTCATTATAGTTTTCCGCAAATGATAATTTAAATATTTGTATTTTTCCCTTTAATCATTGTTTAGCCTGGCACTAAGATAAGATAAATCCGTTTTAAACATTACTCCAGCGGATTTGCTATATATTCTGGCCAAAGAAATTAAGGAATTGGCATGAAAAGGGGTCACACTGACATGTATTTCCAGATGTTTTTTTGTAAACAAACTACATATTTTAAGTGAAATCAAAATGTATTCGAAGGTATTGGATGATGGAATTTTATTTATTGATCTACTCGCTGCTGTGATGCCGAAGGAGAATAAGCGGAGGCTTTAACGCCAGCGGCTGGTTCCCGAGAAAACTAGCGTTCAGATAGATCTTCTTTCTATCTGTATTTGGAGTTTCGGGCTACAAGATTTTTTACAGCGGATTTATCTCATCTTAGTACTTTTATGAAAACATATATTTACTTTTCATAGTAAAAGAACTATGAAATAACAGTAGCCAGAGGACAGAATTCCTTACAAAGCCTGCTTAGGCAGAAACACATTCCTCAACAATATTCCTGTCAGATCCTGAAAATGATTGAAGTGTGGAAGTGGAAATGGAGATAAGATGTATTGGGGAACGTACATTCATCATCTGTTAAATGGTAGTAAGTTGTGGCAAAGTACGATGACGTGGAATGGGGCTGTGACGCTGTTACGGTCGCTTCAACTGATTCCATTGTCGTTGATGTCTTCCCAGGAATACCGCCCAGTCCGCTGATGCCATTAGCGGCATCCAAACAGGGTAGATTTCTCATTGCAATCACATTGTCTATATAGAGAAAAAAAGAGAGAGCAAAAGAGCAAAGACGGAAAATATATATCGTATCAACAGGTCAACTATTTGTAAAATACTTAAGTACGTCTGGAATTCATTAAATCTTTTTTTCGGGATACGTAGACAAGCAAAGTTTGACTAACAATTATTGCATTGAGAAAATCAGAGAGAGCTTTTTGCTCACTGTGATTACTGATCCTTCGCCAAATCTGCCCCCCTTGAAAATCGAAAGTATTTACATTTATATTTCGTGCTTCATTCAGTCGTCAAGGTAATAACCAGAATTTTTATTTACATATCTATATTGAATACCTAATACTAGTTTGGATAATCACATATGTATACAAATTTTAACAATATAATACTGAGTTCGACTTCATTTGGCTGACAGACGCAACAAGGACAAGATTGACGTGGTTAGTGAAATTTTAAATTTTTGTAGCTTGCTTACCTTTGTGCGCCATATCCTCCAAGGTCGGCAGGCGCTCTATGGACCAAGGCGGCACTACAGTTCCTATGGCCGTCGGGGTGGGTTGTAAAGTAAACATAACTAAGCCTGGCTAAGTCACCAACTAAACTTCGCCTTTTTCAGCCTATTAAAGCGTTGACAAATCGATATGGATATTGGTGCTACTTGCTTTCCCAAGAAAAGGCTGCGCTCCTTCTTCCGGGACCTTTCACTGCTAGGTTTCGTACTGCCTGCTGGGAGAACCCTGGGTAGCCAGGCAAACCTTAAATTAAATGCAAAATGCAAAATGCAAATATGTGTGCAGATGGTGTCGACGCCGGTATTGATGATCAGAAATCCATTGTTTTGCGAGTAATAAAGAAGTCCCAAGGTTTGCAATCAAGATTGAGTAGTCACTTTATCACTTGCTCTATTGATTCTTGTTTAACACTTTTCATCATTTTTAACTAGTATTATCTATATGCATTTTTTGACATATCTAACATATTTTTCCTGCTGCGATATGAGAGAAATTATGTATATATATATCTCATGTATTCCAGCGATCGCGGCGATTCACAGGACACAACGACGGCGACGGAGAAACTGTCATTTATTTAGAGTAAGCGAGCAATAAGAATTTTACGGACATAGTCTGCCTGCGCCACGGTGCCGACTAGGCCGACCCTTCGAATGCCATCCATGAGACTCATGGCATTATTGTTGTTGTTGTAACAGAGCGGCCTGCGATTGGCTAAGCCTTGGATACTGGCCAAAGCACCACCATTTGCCGCAGGAAGGCGCTCTGGTTGGCTGGCTGTTGGCCACAGCAGTCGTCGCACTCGCACTTGCCTCCATGTACATTAAAAATAAAGGTAGAAGAGTACCCCGAATACTGCAGTTCTTTTTTACATTGAAAAAAGAAATCACTTTGAAACAAATAAAATAAAATAAAGGCAGGAACAGGCACACCAAAACTCACATCAGTGTTTATACATTTTATGATTAAGCATAAGGTAAAAGATGGATTTGGGTTTCCCACTTTACGGTCAATAAGTTGCCCTAGTCTCCTTTAAAGCTTTAAATTAATTTGAATTAAAGTATTTCCGCATAATCAAGCGGCTAGTCACTATCCAATAGAATTGTTTCATTCCGATACACAATAACGCGATCTTACATTTCCGGTTTCCGTTAACTACCCGCAGCGTTTCCGCTGTGAAACGAGTGGCACTTACACCTACACAGAATGCGTGGGCGTAACGTTGCAAATGTTGAACGCAAAATGTCGACAAGCCCAAACACGAACGGTTACACCCACATGTGGAGGCTTTGGAATTTTCCAAAAGGTTTCGTCCTGCTTTGAGTCCACCCAATCATCTATGCTGCGTCCTGCATGTGCGAAAGGGATGGCACATGAGGGGCGTACGTACGTTTTTTATGCCGTGCAATGCTTTACAGAAATTGTTTATCAAAAAACCTACAAACCCAAGAGGGCAACACACAACATAACTGCAGGCGGGCGACAATATATCTAAAGATAATATGCACAAAAATATCAGCCAGTATCTGTATATCGGGCCATACTTACATTTCTCTTTCAAAAATATAAAATAATGATTTCGGTTGAGGTAACTATAGTGCCACAATATTCTTAACAATATTATAAAACAATAGTAGTAATAATAAAATAATTAGGGATTAGATATGTATACTTTTTGGTTTAAAATTATAATCAATAAATGCGGTAGCTTTGAGCAAGCATATGTTTAAACCATGTAAATCACATATGTACTTATTTATGTGATTGGATACAATTCTTTTTTGATCGTTCCTATGGGACCTATATGATATAGTCATGTGTTTACAACTGCAGAGTCACATATCTTTGTATATGTATATTATAAATTATTAGATCTGCCCTAGGAACGGACAGAAAATGTTAACGCAAGAATATATTATATCTTTGCTGTTATTTAACTTATTTTCATCTACTTCGAGGTATAGCCATTTTTTAATTGATCAAAATCGACTATATCACGACTCTATCAAATAGCTGCCATAAGAACGCTGTACTTTGGGATGTCGACATTGCTATTATTCAAGAGTTTCTTTTATAAATTTTTGCAAATCGGATGACTATATCACAAAGCGGCCATCGGAATGATCGGTATGTGTATGTAAAATATAATCTTAAACATTAAATGTAAAACTGTAACTGTACAACTGACATAATTCGTTTTTTTTTTTGTAATCTTTTATAAATCTTTTATAAAATTTGTAAAACTATGTTTTAAATTGTATCAACAAATCGGTGTTTTTACATAAGACGTAAGGTTATATAGATCCCCGCAATTTCTTATTTGATCCAATTCCAAAATATAAGGGTATAGAAAGATCGGCGTGCTTACTAACCAAACGCATTAAATGTTACACATACATATCTATATAATATATACAAAATAAATTAATTTAATAAATAAATTTGGAAATGGATCAAATTTAATAATTCGAATAGTTTATTTACAATTTTATTGGGCGTAATCTCAAGTTACTTGTATCATATTTAAGAAATATTAATATGCGCAGATTACACATCTCTTTTATTAGCAAAATGTTGTGCAGCCAGGATGAAAAGAAGTTCCCTTGCAGGAAATTAAAACAGTGCGTCCTGCCATCATCATATTATGTTCGCACTAGTGCCGAAGCTGGTACAAAGCTGAGGCCGTATCGCAAGCTATCCGCCACGTGCCACGTGCCGAGCGGCGGCCGTGGTGCTGGTGGAAGAGCGATGCAAAATTTTTCCGCTACGGCTTAGTACGCCAACAGCTGCATACAGAATAAATAAAGCGGAATCATCGGATCTATAAGAAGCACTTTTGTAGACCTTGGGATATAAAATACATTAAACTAGCTAGTATTATGGCCTACTGATACTTCTATATTTGTCAAACTATATACTAACACTAATGTTTAATAATAATCCCAGTTCCATAATTTGTATACCCTTGCCGGGTATTACAATTTTAGACAGAAGTTTGTAACGCAGAGGAGACCGTCCCCACCCTATAAAGTATATATATTCTTGATCATCAACAGCCGAGTCTATCTAGCCATGTCAGAGAGAGTTGTCAGGAGACTATCATAAAAGGTTCATTCAGGATGCTTCCAAATTGAGGGACTAGACGGACAGACGGACGGACAGACAGAAGGACATGGCTAGATAGACTCGGCTTTTAAATATACTCTGCAAGGGTGAAAAAATACATAGCTAAAAAGAAAACCTGAAAGCATTAGTATTTTTTTTTATATCCGAAATCTTAAAGTTCTCATTTGAGTAAGAAAAGTTAAATTTGAAGCTTATTTGAAGTTTATTTCTTAAAAATATATACTTTATAACTCGTTCAACGATATATGGATTGGAAAAGGCGGCGGTCTTATCTTTCTTATTTCAAACATTTCGTTGCTTGTTTCTCCCTTGAAGAATAAGTATTTTGGCGATATAGCAAGCCAATTGCCAAAGCCATTCCTAACTTCTTCTTTCCCCTCAAATAATTCCACTGCGCTGTGTGAAGTCTTGTGGACTGGCGATAAGAAGAAAGGACGACGCTTTTTTATATATCAGCAGGCACAACAGCCGCAGTAACTGGTGCACCAAGAGTACAGCCTAGCTGGGATGAATGGGTGTAGCCACATCTGGAATTGAGACTTTTTTCTATATCTTAGATCTTTATAGGGAGGTATTCGTGAGGGGGGCGCAGTTCTGGTGGTGAGGCGTTAAATCCCATGATGTTTAACGCATAAATGCTTTGATGTTTTCTATAAAAAGTGTAGTTTGTTGAGGTTCAAATTGTAAATATTAAGCACTTTAGCCATATCAGTTAGTCTTCCATGATATGATTATAAAATAGATTACATGTGAAATTAAGAGTTTATAAAATGTAAATGGTGTTTTGTGTTAAATTAAAACCTCATTAAAAGTAGTGGCTTTAGCTTAACTTAATTAGGTTTAGAGTTTAATTATGGCTGCCATAGTAAAATTCCTACAAGGCTTGAATTTATAGAGGTAAGTTCATATAAAGTCATAAAACAAAACGTTTAAGCAATCCTTCCAATAGTTTTCCTCAATTCAATAAAAACAAGTTTTTAATTAGTTGATACTTAGCATATTTTTGTGATTAAAAACAAGATGAGTATATTGCTAGCAATTCTTTCAGAGCGCAGCATGGTCTCTTTTAATTACGGATGGATGTCACCCTTTTCAAGTATGAAAACCTTGTTACCTCTTTACCTCTTCCCTTACTATTTCCCATCCTAAAACAACGTTTAGGGTGTTGTAGCTTGCTTTTCATACCCTTGAACGGAGTGTTGCAATTTTGTTGGAAGTTTTCCCCGAGATGAAGGTAAATGAATTATAATTATACGATATATAAATTTATTCAAGATCCTCAGAAGAGTCTTTGTTACTTCTCAACTAACTAAACATATTTTAATTTATGAAAATCGTACAAAAATTAACAGGAAAATAATAAGAAGATATTACTATAACTTTTGTGTATGTTTCCTTACCTTCAGTAAACTTGCCTGGGTATTTATTAGTCGGTTAGCTTTTCATCTTGCCAAGTCGTCAGAGACAGCAGGAACTCTCCTGCGGACTTACGTAGGTGGTCCTCTCTGAGCTGGGCGATGGCTGGGAGGTGCGTCCACGGTATGGCTCAAAATAATTGAAGCATATCATCAGTGGATGTGGGATGCCTCTCTTTTCAGATGAAGGGCCGCAAGTCCCCCGTGGACACACCACACATCTCTTCTCAGTGTGTCTGCTTCCCCTTTTCCCCAAAAAGGATTTCCCTGTTCTTGTTTATATTTGGTTGGCTAGCAAAATGCTTGGTTGGCTGGTCCTGGTCATCGGTGGTCGGTGAGGCAGTCGGTGCGGTGCTTTAATTGTTTAATGGCTCGTTATTTAAATTCCCATGAGGGGCGTAAGGTGGCAACTGTGACAACTGCTTCTCAAGTGCGATAATTGTTACGTTTTATTATGGATTAGCCGGATTCCGCCTGTAAATGATACTGAGTTATTATATTATTCTTATTGCCATATTGTAAAAAAATTAAGATAGAGTTCTGTAGTAGAGAATTCTTACCAAACGTACGTACAAGTCGGGGGTGCAATGAGCTTGCAAATGTACTCATATATTTCTATCATACTAAAGTTTCATCGGATATATCGAATATGTAAAATAAGAAGGGACGCCGAAGTTTTTTTAAAACATTTAAAATCATTATATCTAAAGGTATTGTTGAAAAACAATTAGGTAATATAAATATTTCTTATGATGGAGATTAAATACACTTGCAATAGAATCGAATTAAGCTTTAAAATAGCGATTATATTAAATATATCCGATAAATGTATATATTTCGGTAGGAATCAAATTTTACTAATGACGCTATTTACGGGTATTTTGAAAATGTCGAATGGGACATTCGTAGCATTTAACTTAAAAAAAAAACTTTTGAAAGGAAACGATTTATTTTCTGAAAAATAGCTTTTATTAGCTCTTTCATTGGTTTTTGGTATTTTTTCATTTTTAAGACAATTACAAAGAACGGAAGTAGTTTTAGAAACTTTTTGCGGTTTCAAGGGCACAACTAATTTTAAAATTTTACGTCTCTTAGATTCTGTCAAATTTGATCAATTGATTCTTAATATATGTAACTACAATTACAAAAAAAGCTTTTTGAGAACTATTCTTTTTTTGGCCGCGGTCGACCTTTCTGTGGAAATGCCCATATCTATTTTTTCTGCCAAACGGCTTTTTATATTATATTACCATTTTTTTCAGTGTTGTTCATGTAATATTTTCCCTAACGATTTCAAAGCAAAATCATTATTGGGCTAAGGGCTAAGGTCAATGAGCGGCACTTGCCACCACTTTTATTTTGGCAAAATTTGATTCTAATCCTCAGATAATATTTTCAAGAATTTTTCATTTCGCTCCGTTGGGCTTAATGCGATTTAATCTCATGGGTTCTATATATTAAATGGTATTTGCATGCCGATTAAAAAAAATAATAATAAAAGCAAAACAAGGAAGCTACTCTTCGGGACGCCGAAGTTTGTTAATCCCTGCAGTTCGCTATTGGAATATTTGCAACTGAAAAAATCTCGCAGTAGAGATTTAAGGCACTTTCCGTGAAACAGTGAACTTTTGAAGATTTTCTAGACCGATCACGCCAGATGTGATACAATTTAAAACATTATGTTAACTGCCTTCAATAGAAAAACGAGAAGGAAGCTAACTTAGGTACGCCGAAGTTTTAATACCCTTGCAGTTTTCAATTGGATCATAATCAATCGATCAAAAACCGAAAGGAGATATATAAAAGATATACCATATATAGGCGCCACCTATACAATTATTTGGTTTTGATAAAATTAAAAACAACAATAATAAATATTACTTTGTTTTTGTTCCGCATTTATATTAATAATTAAAACTATATTAAATATTTCAATATTTTCAAATTTATATATTTTTACAATGCATATAATTCTTATAAAAGATATATATTAATGCAATGCAATAAATATTTGGCTTTGATAAAACTAAAAAAATGTATATTTCTAAATTTTATAAACAGCAATATTTTAGATTTGAAATATTTAATATAATTTTAATTATAAATATAAAAGCGGAACAAATACAAAGCAATATCAACTTGTAATTTTATTTACCAGTACAAATATTTACAGTTTTACAGTTACAGTTACGTTTTACTCTACCGATCGTTCCTATGGCAACTATATAATATAATGGCCGAAATTAAAATCAAAACTCTGGAATAATACAAATGGGCCATGACTCAAAGTAGATGACAGACAGCAAGTTTTCATTCATTCATTTCAAAACTGAGGGACTAGTTTTCGTAAAAACGGACAGACGAAAAGTAGTCCGACTTCTACTAATATAAATATATAAAAATATATTTTAGAGAAATCTAGAAATCTTGACTCTTGAGACTGTGATTGTGATTGAAACTGGGCCATCACAGGCCGTCGGAAACTCTAAGTTCTTTTTTATTTTCTTGCAATTCTTTGATCTTCCCTTTTGTTTTTCACAGCGTGCAACAACAAAAAAAGTCAGCATGGGCAAACTGAACTTTAAAAACTCTTCGATCTTTCGGATCTTAAAGCGATCAACCCCCGGAAGCCAAGAAAGCAGGGAGGAAAGCAAGCTATGTCAGCTATCGATTCTCGTGTGAAAACATGCAATTATGGTTTTATTCTTACTTATTTATTATGACTTTTGCATTTATTTTGGTTTTTGTTTTGTTTTCCTGCACACACAATGAGAGTGTGTGAAGTTAGGTAAGTTTTGTCAAAGGAGCCGATATACAATATATATGATTACATTTTTTGGTCCAAAATGCTCCTGGGCAAGGACATTTTAATGACATTTTGATAAAACCTTAAACTGAATAAGGAACCAAATAGTTCAGTTTTTGGTAAAATAAAGTGTAAAACGGATTTTATGATATTAGTAAGTGAATATATATATATTCTATATTCGATCTAGCCATGTTTAAAAAAAAAACATTCAAAAACATTTTTTTTTAATTTTTGAGGTCTTTAAATGGTTCAATTGTCAAAGAAAAAATTGGCAAAAATTTGAATATCTTAAAATGTGAAATTTAGGCAGATTTGTAAATCTAGAAAAAACTAGCACAGAAAAGTTTTCCGAATTAAATTTGAAGC
>JAEIII010019386.1:0-13859 GCA_018905755.1 Drosophila ohnishii | reverse complement strand
TCGATGCATTGAGAATCGATTTTTCCCCAGCTCAAGTGCACAGAGAGTTCGGATTGGGTTCATGCTCATCTCGGTTCTTAACTGACACCTTCTCAGACACTTGGCCAGTGGACATGCATAAGACACTGGTGGTGATAACTGAACTGAAATTGGTTCCCGGATGGTTTCGTAATCATTTCAGACTAATTGGGGCTTATCATCGATCGATTTCCCTTCGATTCGCTTGTGAAAAAAAGTATAAATAACAATCATGCAATCTATATATTCATGACAAGGTCGAACGAACTCGTGAGAACAAATAATAATAACAATAAGTAATTTTTCACATTTTAAATTACAAAATTCAAATAATGAGGCAGGAGAATGTACAAAACGATGTAACACAAATTCATTGGCAATATATAGGCGTATATTTACTTGGTTCTATATATCATACACAACATTTGTGTGGTGGGTTTCGATTTTGATGTCGGGGGTAACGTGTGTGCGTGAAAGACAAGAGACAGTCACTACCACAATGTTCTCGGTATGTTTTTTTTGGGTATATACAGATCAAGGAGATCAAGGATCAAGGGTTAGGGAACGCAAAACGTGGGGCGTAGTGTGTCCCGGGTCGAATTTACTTACCGAAACTGAAATTAGCGTAAATGGATTTCGTCGAGGAGTTGCCAGGCAATTCTGGTGTATTAATTTCGAGTGGGTCGAGGTGAGCAATATTATGTCCTCGAATCTAACGTGTCAGTATTGGGTGGATTGGTGGTGTGTATAGTAGTATTAACAATGTTTTCGGATTGGTTTTGGTTCGTTTTCGATTTGTTTTTAGGTTTTCACAACACACACATAATAGGTACAAAGAGAGAGAATTTGGAATTTGATTTAAACATTGTTTTCGAGACGAGATTTGGCGGTTTTCGGTTTGAGTTTCGATTGCAGTTTTTGTTTTCGATTTGGTTTAACATTTAGGTTAGGAAGCGGTTATATAAAAATAAAGTAAAAAGAAAATAATCAATTAAAATTAAAGATACGTAGTAGAGTATAAACGGAAAATATAAACAGAACAGACACAACAGATTCCTCAGCGCACAGAACACAAAATGAAGCAAACTCTAAGGGCTCAGTAAGTAGACAATGATCAGTGGATATAGATGGCAATGTTTCGTTTGTCGAATGTTAATCAAGGATCGGGGATCAGTGCAGTGCACAGGACAGAGGCAGACAGATAAAAAGAGTCATGAAAGTGGGGTGCCGGAACAGAGAGTAGAGAAAACTAGAACTATAAACCGTAACTGAAAGACGAAGAACTTTGAGAAAGCCAAACACCAAAGGTTACTTACGGGAAATATCATAAACCTTGAACTATGGAACGGAACTCGCTAACTATAACTTAAGTCAATTTTCCTGCTCCTCATCAACTCCGAATTTCACTTAACATTCTTCTGCAGTTAAAGGTTACTTAAGCACGATACACTTGTTTTTTTTCGGGATGTTTAACTTAGGCTCTAGGTGTGGGGATGGGGGGAGTAGCGGTTGGTGCTCGATTATCGGATTGAGTGCGACTATGGGTGGGTTAAATGAGAGAGAGTTCTGTAAAAAGAAGAATTTACCAAACAAAAACCCAGAGTGCTGCCTGAGCACATCTTCGTTAGCACGACGTGCTAGACCATCCTTGCAAACGGTTTTTTCGCGTGTTAAAATTCCAAGCGGATCCAGATCAGATGCCAAATGACCACGTGACTATATTGTATGGTTCGAAGTTTGTAGACAGATATTGGTTGATTATACATATGTGGGGTAGATCATATAGGTCTTAGGTATATCAAGAGGGGTTATCGTGTTTGTGTGGCCTTAGTAACTAACTCAAACAATGGAAATCAGCTACAAATCAACGGGCTTTTAAAATCTAATTCATGTGCAACTTAAAAAAACACTCCTTCTCTGGCAATACCCCTTCGATACCCCAGACAAGTTAATGGGAAATGGTGCCAAGAAGTAGATATAACCCCCAACAGCCGGGATGGAGGTGATCGAACAGATAATCAAACTACTCATGAACTTCTACTCGCTACCAACTAAATGGAAATGGGAATGGAAACCAATATCGATATCATGAGGAAACTTAAATACTATCTACCGTGTGTACTGGACGCGGAATGAACTGGTTTCTGGGGAAATGAGAACACACATAAAACGGGGGCAAAGGCAACTCTAATAATCGTAATCTAAACATAAACATTAACTGAACCTAGGAGAACGAAAAAACAAAAAGCGCCAAACGAATACGAATACGATCCGCAATGGCTGTGGCAGCTGCAATCTCCACTGTGCGAGGAGGGGAAGCCAGCACGAGCCGACGTACCTGGTAGCTCCTGATGATGGCTTGCACGGCCAGATGGTCGTCAATGGTCTTGGAGTCGGGCGCAGCGCCAGAGACGGCGGCTCCACCAAAGTTGAAGGCCGTCAGCGGCAGAGTGTTCGCCTGCACGGGCGCCAAGTTCGGGGGGCTGACATAGCTGTTGCTGCGGAAGTACGCATCCCAGGACTGCAAATAAGAAGAGTAATCGATAAGCAATGTTTAATGAAGCTTACCAATGGGTTTGTTAATTAATCAAAATCTACCGGTCTATAAAATTTATTTAACAAATTAACTTAATTTTGTAGTTTGTAATTTTGTAATTTAATCAAAGGTTATCAATTTTGTTAACCAAATCGGGATACAATTTTTTAAATAAAAACGCTGCTTGAGTACCTTGGGGCACTTATTCTTTACAAGAAAATAATTTTTTATCAAATATTAAAATATTATTTTTGATCTGCAAAGATTAACGATGATTACTTGACTATTTTCTAACAAAAAAAAAACACAAACAATTCCTAAATTTAATTGCTTGTTCACTTTTAATTAAAGAAATCAGATTATTTTTAACGTTTACGATGACGAATATATTAATTATTTTTCTTTACGCGGAAATAACTTAAATCAAACAAAGCAAACCCCTTTCGAATTACTCGTTTAAAGTTGAATCACACCCGGAATGAATTCCTCCCTGATTACAAGTACTTACGGTGTGCACGGAGGTGGGATCCCTCAGCCAGGCGTTGTACATCTCCTCCACATAGGAGGCGGTGCTGCCGTTGGCAAATGGCTCGGCTGCCGCGGAGTTGTAGGTGCGCACGGCGGCGGCTGCAGTGACCTTGGCCATCTGGAAAAGGGTTACCAGTTATAGTTAACTAGACTCTTGATTAAGATCATTGATCAAAACACTCACCTGCTTGCTGGTGTTGCTCTTGAGGAGCCATGTGGCAAAGTTCTTGTGCGCCATCGGCGACAGCGCCAGGCTGAAGGCTGTGTGGGCTCTATGCATTTTGTAGCTTTACAAAATAGAACTGAAAGCAATAGAAGAGAGACATTAGTTAGTTGGTTTGGGGATCTTATCAAGTGATTAATCGATGGCGCTTTGTTGACAAACAAGCCACGTAGGAGATAGCACACCCGCCCCCTAATAACCTGACCCTCTCGGCTGCTGTAAACGCGATTAGATTAGACCCAGAAGTCTTTACGTCATGGCCGCGTTTTCGGTGTTTTAACTGTGTCATCGCCGATCTACTGCCAGCTAATTGAACCTTGTTGCCAACCCAGCGGGAGCCAGTTATGAAATTCCCGCACGAAACGAGTTAACAATGAATGTGTGGCCAGCGGTGTGGCTGTGGCAAATTTACATACGTCTAAAGCCTGACTAGACCAGACCGTATGGTTAGGCGGATCGCCGAGGCACACACGTGATGCCGAACGTCCCATGACGTCAAACCAGCCGCTCGTCTTTTTGATAATCAGCCAAGAAATTGCGGAGATACTTTGGCCCCCAAAAAAATAATAAAATGGTGAAATGGGGCTTATTTTGTTTGGGCTAAAAGAGAGGAGGTAGTCTCTCTCAGCAGCTGCTTTTTGCGCAGTTTTTTCATTTCGTTTTAATCAGTCGTGAATTTGCTGGTTAAATAAAAGCCTTGGACTTTTGTTTGCCAAATACGAATCACGGTGAGCATCCACCTGTGTTTTTTGGGAACGAACGAGTTTGCGTTGGGGGAGATAACGTCAAGTGTGAATGTCCCGGGGTCGGAGTAATAAATTCCTGGCGGTCTGTGACTAAACGAAGAACCCTCTAGACGCGGAACCCAGGTGATAAGAAGATGGTGCTGCGTAAAACCGGCCTCCGTTGCCGATCATGCCACGACAGCAGTTCCAGCGGAATTTGTCAATTATTAATCAAATTATTCCTGATAAGGACGCGCGTGCGGATGTCGTAATTGAATCGCTATCTTAGGCCAGAGTCGTGCAAAAAAAGCAAACAGTAAATAAATTGAAATTCGGAAAGGCAGTGTCTGTGGCTGGGAATTAATGGGAAAGTCCGGGAAGAGGCGTGGCCAGGTCACATGTCTTATCGGCAAACGCTGGCCAGACGATCCGAATCAAATGATTACAAAACACTGGCCCCCAAGCCCAGACCTCCCCCCAAAAAAAGGAAAGGAAGCAATTGGAGCGGCTAACCGGTTTGGAGCGGTCAAAGTTAAGCATTTGAATGTGCATTTGGGGGTCTCATTTCGGCTCGGTTCGGTTCGGTAATAGTTACAGATACATTTACAGCTGCAGCCACAGCTACAGGCTACAGCTGAAAAGATAATTCAATTGAGCCGCCTAGACACTGTTTCTCTCAGTGTTATCTATCTGTTTGCTTGTTTTGTGCTGGCGCTTTTCACAAACTGCTTTCCTTGCAATTATATTCTGCCCGACGTCGCCGCCGCTGTTACGAAAACAGATTACATAAGTGCAAAAAATAATAAAACAGACTCGCGTGAGAGCAGCGAAATTATTAGAACGCCCAGATGATGGAGCTAATTAGTGTGAAATAGCACGGCGAGCGGCCCGCTTCCATTTGGAGCGTGTCTGGAAAAATCCATTGGAGTATTGCCCAAATTTTCGGGGATGGGATGGTGACTAGCCGGCCGACTATACACTGCACGACACTGACTGTGTTGAATGATGTATAGGTGCGTATACTATAGCGCATACGATTGCTCCAAAAAGCAAGACTAAATATATGTACTCGACGCACTCGTATCCGTATCTCGCAGATACGCGGCTGACGTTTGTTCGGGCTGAGTGCTGCGCGTCGACTGAAGCGAATGCGAGCGGAATGCAAAGGCTGCCGTCGCCGTCGCCGCCGTCGAGAGTGAAATACAAAATTTAGAAATCGAAAATTTGCTCTTCACGAGCGGCGGCCACAAGAGGAGGAGCAGTGTGTGCTGTGGGGAAAGCGAACGGAGAACAGAGAGTGTAATAAAAAAACACACAAAGCTGACTGTGGCACATGACAACTCGGCGTTGTATCTTTATCTTCTGGCAAAAGGGGGTTTGGTCTTAGCGCCGAGAGAGACCGAAAGACCAAGGCGGACCTGAGTGTTATCAGGTATATTATGTATGCCGACTGTCCTTCCTCCGGCTATCTGGCCTTCCCGCCTCTCTCTTCGTATCGTACCCCGAGTCTTGCGTATTTATAGCCGAATTTGTTTACAACAAACCCAAAGTCCGTTCGTCAGCCGGCTGACTGTTTGAACAGATGCCGCCCACACAGGCGAAAAGAGGCAGAGACGGTGACACAGAGAGGTAAAAGAGGTAATACGATCAATAATCAATGAACTAAAATTTGACGTGCTTTTAACTATTTTAAAATCTTTTAATAATTTACAAACTTTACTCCTAGTGGCCGGATAACTTTATTTTTTCAGTGTACGAAATGCGTCAAGTACAATGCGCTTAAATATGTGAGTGTATGTACATACATCGATTACCTTTCCGCTAATCAATAAACTTTTCAAGTTCACACGCAAGCCAAATTAATTTATCAATTTACCTCTAAAAAGGGGTGCAAATTTGGAGAAAAATAAGATGATCGAATAGGAAAATACCCTAGCTTTCTAGTGGTTTGGATATATGTACTACTGTCATATAATTTGTCATAGCTACAGATTGCCTATTAGTAACTAGCTTTATTTTTTTGATAATGAGTAAATACCCTATGAGTAACACCACAAGGCTTCTGGAAAAGCTGATAATGGAAAATAAGTTCTGAGAAGATATTGATAAAGCCTCTTAATACGAGGTTAAATATTAATAAAATCAACTATATCATTGTTCTAGTAAAATTTTGCCTTCAGAAAAAATGTACAATAAAATTAGCACATCAAATAATTTATATTTCCAAAAAGGGTATTAAAAAGTTAACGAAGTCGAAATTTTAAAGGTTGAGGTCTCGGGTTAGCCGCTCCAAAAACCTGCAACTGCATTTCATTGAAAACCCTAGACGAGCCCCCAAGAAGAGGAAGAGGAGGAAGGGAGGCACAACCAAATGAGGTAATCTAAGCGTGTCCCAAAGGCGGGACGCGGATACTATTACTATTCCCGATCTGGGGCCAGGGCAGCCGGCTTATCACAGGTTGCGAGTGCTCCACATTTATCTGCAAAAACTAGTTCCCCTTAGCGAGCGGATAAAAATGCGGCAGACAATGCGGCCGCGCGCTTTCGTAGTCTCTTTTCATTTTTGATTGATGATTCATTTGGGGGTCGGAGAAAAGCACACGCGGCACAGTCGTCAATTGCGTCATCGTTGCGAGTTGTTAGTTAATTTTACAGCGGGCCCTGTGACGTATTCGTTGTTGCTTGTTTTGCATTGCGAAATTTCACTTTTCAGCGGGTGACAGGCGCAAGCGCTTTTCCGACCACCGAGCGCCGCCCACCTGCACTTTTCGCATTATATAAGCGCACACAGTCCTTGGGCATTTCCCTGTGCGGAAAACCTTGGATAACTCAATATTCGAGAGCTGACAAGTTTCTCCAGCAAGCAGAAAGCGGAGCACGCGGTGGTGTGGCACTTATTGGCCGGGGAATCCATGGCTATTCCAGGAACTCCACATGACCGAAAAGCGGGCTTGAATCTGGGCTAGAAGAAAATCTCCCGATTCCTCCGTTTTCAGGGAAAAACAACACTACCACTCGGTTGCCTCGGTTACCTAGTACTTTTTAAGATTTTACCGCACTAAGTACACTTAAAACTAGCTTTTAAGTTTAAATATTTACTTTTGCCGAAAATAGGGATGTGAAAAATATATTAAAATCAATATCGATATTTTCTCAGAGCATCGATTTTTTGCATTATCGATGTTTTCGAAAAATATCGCTTGGGCCGAAAAGTCTGGCAACGCTGGAGCACTGTCGATACTATCGATGTTTTTATAACGATAGTGTTTGGTGGCTTACTTGACTTACAAAGTTATCGGCTTGAATTGTGCTTTAGCTGTAACTTGAACCATACCTGTTGTTATCTATCGATTTTCAAACTTGTTCTTAATTTGGAATTATATTTACTTAATACTATTTATTGTTAATGTAGTTAATGTAGAAATAGTTAATGTAGAAGATAATTAAGAACATTTTTATAAAATAATATTTTATTAATATAATATATATTAATTTTTTTAACTATAATATTTTAAAATCGTCATGGTAAATATGCCTGAATTTATATGCGTAAATGTAAATGTAAAAAAATATCAATAATTGTATTCATGAAACATTTATCGTTTCGTTTTTTAGTACATTTATAGTATAAAAATTTCTTTATATATATCTTTATAAATATAAAGATAACTACTTTAATTTTAGCTCCATCCGGGAGCTGCCTACCCGGCGTCTAAACTAAGATGGAGGACATGGTATTCACTAACTCTACTACAAGTTGGTCATTTATAGTGGAATAGTAGACTATAAGTTGTAGCAGCAAACTTTTCTAATACCAACAAAATTTAAAAAAAAAGGTTTTTCAGAAAAAAAAAAAAAATTTAGCTCTATCAAGTTGGCCAGATATGGGTGATATGCTCACTTCTCTCTTTCACTGTACACATCCCAGTTTATTTTTAAATACTTTCCAAAGACTGAAATATTATTATATCCTCACCTAGTTTTTCCGATTCAATCGTAAAAATATAATTGAGACACTCTCCAACTCGAAATAAACTTGTACTAAATATTTTATTGCGACACAAACACACACATAACGCGACTTGCGACTAACGACTAATTAGTATCTGCTGTACTGATCCAGACAGTAGCCGGTAATTTGGTCGGATATGCAATCGAAGACATCAAAAGCCAGATCGCAGCTTTCACCTTTTTGGGGCAGCTCCTTGCGATTGACTCTATACCGGACGGTCATTGTCCTGAGACAAAGGTTCACGGCCCGCAAGGTGGCCATAAAGAAGCCATGCTCGTCTACGCCCTCGGAGTAGAAGTTGACCAATCCGTCAAGCGTGGGCCAGCCTTTGTGGTCTATAGCGTTGTTCCTAGCATAAACGCAGTGCAGCAGGCACTGTAAAAAATTATATTAATATTATATAAATTATATTATTAGAGTAAAGTAATATATATAATAAACAGAAACAATTCCAACAGGTGGAAGGTCATAAAAACATTATCTAAAACTGAACGTTTGAACATAAAATTGTTCTGGTAGATATTACCCGTTTTTCAGAATAATATTAATTGAAAAACGTATGATCAATATAAAAGAAAATTAATCAAATAATACCAGTATTTTCTCCCTGTGTACTCGGCAGAGGGCTACCTTTTTATTCAATTTTCTGATGCATAAAGCCAGCTAATGTGTACTAAGTGCCGCCCATAAAGTGCGCTTTTCAGCCATCAAATTCAGCTTTGCTGGAGGTGTGCGAAAAATCTCCGGCGTGTGAGTTTTGAATGCATCTGAAAAACTGAAAATGCAATCGCATCTGCTGCCTGCCGGAGCTTTTCTTTCAATTGTCTAATAACCCTGACTTTAGGCTTTGTCGGATGCGGCGGAGTGGGGGGTTCAGCCCAGCCGATTGTTTCTTGGGCTGCCATTGAACTTAATTGAGCGTTGGTTTTGCATTTCATTAACACGGGAAGAAGATCTATCTGCCATCTGCTGGAAATCCAGAGTGCACTTACCCCCGCTATGCGTTTGTCCTCCAGGGGCACCAGAGTGGGATGATATATGCCCGAGCTGGCCACATCCAGGCGTCGAATGCTCCTCATTAGCCTGGCCACATGGCGCTGGGGTTCGGGCTCGTCGTACACTATGTACTCGTAGTTGCTGATGTTCACTGGTCCCAAATTTGAAGAAGGAGGAGGGTGATCCGACTCGATGGCTGCTGAGCCGTCAGGAGCGGATGGCCAAATGAAGTCGATGGAGTCATCGTTGGGATCAATGGGCGGCTGTTCGTGGGCCACCTGCTCCTTGATTATCTCATAGGCCTCTGTTGGAGATTACTTATAGTTCTTACTTGGCTTAGCTTGCCCTAGAGCCTCTCACCGTGGACCAGCTTGTTCCTGATCTCATCCTGACACTCTCCGATGACAGACTCCACCTTCCTGGCCGTTCTGGGGGGATTCAGGCAGCGCTGCTTCTTCGTCTCGAAGCGTATTATATACTCCAGCGCCTCGATCGATGCGATAACCACACTCGAGATGTATATAAGTTGTGTAATCTTCATGGCTGCTCCGATTAATTGGATACTGCACGCCTGATCGAACCGATCCTAACGCCTGGACTGCTGTCACGCGAATGTCCCCCAAGAAAGGCCCCCGAAATGAAATCGAAAGCATTTTCACTTTTGCAGCCACCGGTGCCCGTGCGCATTTCCAGTTTCGCTCAATGGGTATGTGGTTCAATGGCAAATGCAACTATGAGTGCCACAACTGGTTGCACATTTCCCATGCGTGCGGTCCGTTAGAAACTTGTCCTTATAGCCCCCCGACCACATGCCAGTATGCATGCACTTGGTCATTGGCATCGCGTATAGCTGGATGATCCGATCGGTTCGCATTAGGTTTCCACCTATTGTCTCTGCGGTTCAGTTAGGAACGCACTCGCTTCGATTGAGCGCGCAATTAACCAATCGAGGGCTCGACAAACTCTTCCGCCTTCTGACCAATTTGCATATGGCCGAAAAATAGAGAGGAAAAAAGAGGGCCATAAAGATTATCAAAGGCGGTAGTGGAGATGGACTGGGCTGGGCCATAAACTATAACCGAAATCAAACTCAGCGAAGCGATTCCCCGCCCAGAACACAGAGACCAGAACCCAGAAGCACCAGAACCCCAGAACAATGGCCAATAACTGTACTTGGAAGTGGTCATCGTCTCCACACTAATTATGCCTCATTAAAGTGCCGAAGATCCTAGGCGGAAATTGTCATAAACTCCCTGGCCTCTAGTCGCTTGTCTCCTTTTAGCTGTACTTGGTAGTTGGTACTTGGCTCTTGGTACTTGATGCCTGGGTAATTGCCTTTAATTGCACGCCGCTATTGCGGCTAAGACACTGACCCAGACTCGCTCCGGATCGAATCCATAATAGGCCCGGCTAACGGTCGTCGCGGTTAATGGAAAATTGAATTTGAAAATGCTTCCCATAATCTCTCCTCTCCCAGCTGAAGTTCAATGTTCAGTGGCCAGTTCTTGGAGTAGTAGAAGGAGTAGCAGCAGGAGCAGGAGGCATTGTCAACAGGAAGCTCGCCTCCAGAACAAGAACAACGTGAGCTAATTGACAGACAGCTACACAGGCACGATTTCCCATTTTCCATTTTCCGTTCGCCATTTCCCCTCGGGAACCAGTAGGGGGAGAATCTCGAAAACAAGGAGCCTCCAGTGGGACCACAAAATAAACAACAAGAAGCGAGTGGCTCCAGAGTGGAGCCTGGAGTGCAGCAGCAGCAACACTTGCGTGTCCGTCATTAGAACAAATTCTCTCACCTGAACTGCCTGCCTCCCCCCCCCCCACTCCGCTCTCACCTGTAACCTTAGCGCGCTGCTCCCCCCTCTGGGTTGGCTTGTAACGCAATTTGCACACAAATGCTGCTGTTTCATCTTCGTGGCTTGCTGTTTTTTCGGTGGGTGGTCAGGTGAGACAAGTGGCAAGTGGCAAGCACCACTACCACCATGGAGGCACCACCGCCGAACCGCCGACGAACTGCCTCGCCTGAGAATCGTATTTAAATACGAAGGTCTAACGCTGGATCGCACAGTCGTCGTCGTCGCGTTGTTCTAGCCGCTTGCTCATCGTCCACAAGTCGCAGCTTAGCTCGGGATCTCAGTTCGGTTTCAGCCTCCGATCGTATCGCTTTGGATTAGAGATTTATTTGGAGAACAGGATGTTCGTTTGATTGTCGCTGGACCTCTGACTGGATTGAAGCAAATGCGATTTCAAGATGCAGCTGCATCTCCTCTGGATACTGTGCGCCGCTCTCCTGGGATACTTTGCGGATCCAACGAGCGCTGAAATCGAGTACAACACCATCAACGATGACGGATCTTTTCAGTTTCGGTACAAGGATGTGTGCTTTATGATTGTGTGAAGTCTTGAAAATGTTCTTAAAGGACTTGACTAAACAGTGATTACCTAAAAGTTGAGACTGAAAACTAGTAAACAGAATATCTAGCCAATATGGCCTGGTTGTTGCGAGGCAATTTCTTTACAAATTAAAATTTATTATTTTAATCTTGATATTTACGGATTAAAAACAAGTTTATTAATTTAATTGTAAATTCAAGTCCAAGAGAAACAGTGATGTGTGTTAAATATTAATTTTCAAATTAATCTTGAAAGTAAGGTCACCAAACATAAAGGATGATAACTTAAAGGAGGATTACTTTAAACTTGCATGATTTCCTCCAAGGACTATCAACTTTCGCAATATTAATAATTGATATACATTTTTTTAAATAATAAATTAATAAAAGAAAAGTTTAAATATTATTTGAAGCTTTTTTATATATTTCCTATTTAATTGGGGAAACATTTTAATTTAAATTAAATGAATTGAATTGTTTGAAAAATGTAAAAAGTACAATTTCTTTGCTTTAAAAATATATTTTCATTTCCTAAGGTCGACCAATTTGAAAGTAATTCGAAATATTTAAAAATATTTTAATTTTTAAGAATACCACACATCTGTTGCTCTATTCTATTTAAATCAACTCAAATGTCTAAGAGGTCTGATTAAAATCCAAAATCATTTACTTCAGCTACTGTACCTATTTTTAAGTTAATTAGTAATTAGCTATGAGCTCCCCTAGTGCTTTTGGCAACATTGGCTAAAACCTCCCTCAGCCATTCTTCAATGGAATGCTAAAACCATAAAAAGGGAACATCTCAATTACGGTTTCTTAGCAGGCATGGGTCATAAATCTAACAAATCATCTAATCGGTCAATGATGTTCGGAGGGTCTCCGACTCAGTCTCACCATCACAGTCGAGCAAATTTGAGATTTTTAACACCTCTTTAACGCCTTAACGTTTTGCAACCACCAACACAGACACAGCCGCAGCCACAACCATAACATAACAATACCAATAACCCGCTTCCGACAATCTTTCCTCCTCTCCATTCGCACGCATGGGCCAACGCAATTACTTGTGGTTCGATGGAAACTCCTCCTCCCTGGGATCCGACAGACATGCAAATGATGACATTGGTGGCTACTATCACAGCGCCTCCGGCACTCCGGACAACACGGTGCGAGGTCGCTACGGTTCGCGGAGTCCGGCGAGCGGCCAGATCGAGGAGACCGTCTACACGGCCGGACCACGTGGGTGAGTAATGTAATCGAAAGACGTTTAGACCAGTCCGAGTGGGCAAAGTGCGGTGGTGCACTAGGAAAAAAAAAGCTCAAGTTTTTGTAATTACATTTAATTACAAACAAACAAAAGTGTAAAATGTATTTCTTCAATAAAAAATTACGCTTTCAAAAGAGTGTGGAGCGATAATTTCTAAAAAGAATATAAATCGATATCGATGTGCAACCCTACCCAAGTAGAGACCGACCATCTCTAGACAGCTTTCTTTGGTAACACTAGCAACTTGCTTAATTCAGTCATTCTCCAGGAGGCGCATTGAAAGGAACTTTTCTTGCTTCCTACTTTTTAATTTATTTCCTTTTTATTTATTTATTTATTTATTTTTTTTGTACATTTGTATTGATTTTTACAAAAGATAATCGCAGGGAGCTGATTTATTTAGAGGCTCATTTAAATTTATTTTTCGTGTTTCCTACTTTTTATTTTTTTTTGGTTTTATTTGGTGTTTTTACTATTTTGTGTTTATTAATTTTGTACAACTTTTGTAGAAATTTTTTTAGACATTTTTTACAAATTTTTCCTTCTCTAGGAGGCCTTTTGAAAGAAAACTTTTCTTGCTTCCTTCTTTTAAATTTATTTTATTTTCTATTAAGTTTTTTATTTGTAAATTTCTTTATTTTTGCACACAAAATTTTACATAAGCCTTCAACGAGAGTCCTTATTTTTTTTGCTTCTTGTTTATTATTTCCTTTTTTATTTAAATCAATATTTCTTTCCTTTTTTTATTTATTTTTTGTTTTACTTGGTGTTTTTATTTTGTATTGTATTATTTTGTATAAATTTTTAATTGTTATTTTTTTATTTTTTTTTCTGGTTATTGTCGGAACCTATTAAATAGCGTGTGTAACCTAAACAGGTCTAATAATAAATTTATCAAAGAGTTTACGCCCCTTTCCAATTTCTTTAGAAAATTTATTACCCTTTTAAGCCAAGAAGTCATGTTTATTATGTTAAGTGTGATCACCGACTGATTACGGAAATAGGGCTGTTTCGAACTGATTTTCGTAAAGCTGGAGAAAGCCTAAGTAGGTCATCAAACTTTGGCCAAGATTTTCTCAAAAAATGACGCGTGATGAAGACTTTTTGATATCGAATCGCGTTTTTTTTTTTAATTTTAGTTAAACAATTTAATTTTAT